>JAPYZR010006018.1:0-10153 GCA_030522945.1 Trichopria nigra
CCAGATATAATCATATATGATTCAGATATAATCATACATGATTCAGATATAAATATATCTGATCCAGATATAATTATATCTAATCCATTTTTTCCCGGGCATTTCTGACAATTTGATATTTATATATATTTCTACGTGTCCGGAAAGTGAATAATCCTGAAAAAGAAAAGTCCTGGCGCATTTTTCGATTGGTTAAATATTACTTAAAACTGTGAAATTCAAAATGGCGGATCCAATATGGCGAACACATTTTTTAAAGATCGAAGCGTTTAATGGAAGCGTGTTACTCGAACGTTTTTAGGGTCGTGGAATACAGATCTGACATAGGATGTTTAAAATTCATAAAAGCACATGCGGACCAACTACTTCGAAACTTCCATGACAATGAAATTTTTGACATAATTAAGGCTTGATTTTAAAAATCAATCCCTTCTTAGCGCTATCCAGGATGAACGACGTGGACGTGAAAGGGTTCTTATCCCATTGGGATCTAGCTTTTTGAACGTGAGTCCCCTTGCCTCTCACGAAAGGAAAATAAAGTATGGAACGAGTTTGTTCCAAATTATTCCTGATATACAATTGTGGAGCCGAAAGCAGCATTCGAATACCTTTTCATAAATAATTCCTTTTTTTTCATTTACAAGAAATCAGTGCTTTTTTAATGTCCCTGAAACTGCTGGAGCCTTTTCAAATCTTTTTTTCAAAAAAGATGTAGATCCGCCATATTGGATCCGCCATTTTGAATTTCACAATTTTATGTTCAGATTCGTAATCAGCGACCCCAGTAACCTCTCTGAATACCAAGTTTCAATTAAATTTAGTTACTTTTCCTCGTTTTATCTGCCAACGTTGGAATCGAAATTTTGAATTTACCTCTTTAATGCGTCAGAACTATAAGACGCCATTTTGAGTTTCGAAAGGTGACCAGCGTTTTTCGAAAGCTCTCTTCAAGACGGACAACTCTTTTCAGGACGATAAACCAATCAAAGCAATCGAATTATTCGCGTTTATTTTTGAAAAATTTCGTTTATATGTATCAAAAATAAAGACGAATAATTCGATGACTTTGATTTCTTTATCGATATTCGAAACGAATTTCAGCCACAATGGATAAAAATGTAGATATTCCGCAGAGGAATATACTAGGAAATTACATTTTTAATATTGATAAATCGACAAAATATTGATATAGTGACAATAATACAACTACATCAATGTCAGGAAATAGTATAGCACGTAGATTCTAAATCAAAACCCGTAACGCTTTAGTGAAAGAGATCTGCCAATCATTTCCGTCTATAATTTTCCGATCAGATTATATTTCGGAAAAGTACCGAGTAAATCCGTCAAATTATTTTATGAATTTCATCCCTTAAGAGGAGCTCAGTCAACCCGATTGTAGCGTCCGGTCGCTTATTCGGACACGAGGTAACGTCTAGCCGCGAGTGAACGGATGCGGTTAAAACCGCTTTTCCAACCCAACCTCCGCCTGGAAACGTCGGCTTGATGTAATTGTGCGACAGCATCTACTCTACTCGAATATCAACTTACATTCAAATTTATCCAAATGTAGCAGCTTCGCTCTGTCGGTTCGCAAGGTATACTTTTCGGATAATTGTTTTATCTAAAACGAAAGTCCTGGCATAATTTTATCCACTTTTCTGTCATATCGTCCATTTTTTCTGATGGTGTAGATAAAAAAAAAATGTTTTCATTTTTACCGGAGGGTGTGATTAGACTTTTTTATTCTTCAAATTTCAATATTTTCCGTACAAGTCCCGTCTTGGAACTGGCATCAAACACTGTTACGTATTGCAGCGACATTCTAGTTACGTTACATTCGCGATCCGGACTTGAGTGGATTTCCCCAGAATAATCGGATCAAGAATATGTTTGAATGTTGCGACAGGGACAAATGAAGACTAACGAATGAAAATTAAATTATTACGATATTCGGTAATTCACTCCGACCCTCGCCAAGACGTAACGAGGCCCTCCTTCACTTCAGAGCAGACTTAATTGGAGGTCTTTCTCGGCATCCGACGACAAAAGAAAAAAAATGGGAAGGTGCACTTATATCTAGCGCGAATAAACCGCGAGCTTAGCACCAGAGTGTATAAATACTCGGAAGGAAAAAACCTCCGACGACTAGGGAGTCAGCATTTTTCGTCGCTCCGCAACGACGTCACGTATACGAGATAGGGATGGTGCGAGATCAAGAGCGAAGGTGGAAGAGAGTCGCGGCTATAGTCCCTGCAGCGCGGTGGCGGCTGCGGCGTTAACAAAAGTACTCATTAAGTTGATAAACGGCCCCAGACTGCGGGGGCGTGCTACGATATCGTCGGCGCGGTAGCACCTCTACGAGTTTTATTAATTGTCGCTGACAAGTGATTTGCCGCCTGCGGACATCGCGATTACATTCGCACCGCTCTCCTTCAATCTTCTCCATTCTACCATTTATGTAAATGTCTGAAACTCTTCTTTAAACTGATCAAGTATTTTTTAAATGCCAGTGCGATTTCGTAAAAGTACTGTACACCCATACCCTATATTTCTAGAGAGCTAATGTTTTGTCTATCATTTCTTTTTTTTTTCATAGTGTAAATCTGCCTCCTATTCAGGCAATGAACGGAGATTTTTATCTATTCGTGTATCCATCAGTAGATGAATGTATATTCAATTCATCGGTCCATCAAAGGGCATTAATGGATTGTCTGTCTTTCAATGACCGTCGGATGGTTCTGGCGTTCCGAAATTGACATTATCGCAGGTCTATAGTGAGAATATTGCTACATAGACACTTGATCGACGACTACTTGATTTTTCCCTCACGCTCGCAATCTTTAGTCAGCACTTGCCCAGCTCGTTGCCCGCTCGCGAACCTCGCGCATCGTACAATCGAAGATTTTACCGATAAAGGGGGCAAGTGCGCTCGTCTGTGCAGGAGGTGAGCGTATTTCTCGAACCCAAATTCGACCGCATCGGTGCATCTTCGTGCACTGACGAAGCATTTCAATCCGGTACACGCTCGCCAACCGAGAGCCGCGCTGTGCGTTTCGCATTCCCACGTGAATTTCTCCAACCGTTGGGGGAGTAGGTTTAACCGAGCCTCCCGTCCGTCTCGTCTCCCCCGTCCATCTCCAGCTATCACCGGCGATCCTTTGAGAGCCGTGCGAGATATACACGGACGGATACACCTATATATATACACACAGAGCCACCGATGTACGTGTATTTCATTGTGATGAAAAGAGAGCGAGTCGGTGGGGGAAAAAAAAGATCGAGTTCAAAAGGAAGGGCGAGGCGTGAATATAGAAGGAGACGATAATGGAAAGTGCTAGAGACGAAGAACGTCTGTTCAAAATACGACCACTGAAATGAAACATATAGGTATATTTGATTACTAACAGGTATATAATATATATATTGTCTAAATCGCTCTCCGATTTCATACAGTACGCGAACGAAAGAAACAAAAGTGAAAAAAAAAAGTTATTGCACTATTCCTCGTTAAGGGTGTGCCGAGAAGTACTGTGTAACACGGTGCAATAAATAATGTCGGGAAATCATTCATGTACGTACGCGGTTTCCTAAAATTACGAAGAGCGCAAGCTCGCAACGAAGCATGTACTACTGCATTGCGCTTTTTCTTGTGCGCATTATATGTACGCGAGCACATTCCTCTCCGTCTTTCGTATAATAATACTTGTGTAAATTTGAGAAATACGGAAAGAGATGCACGTATATGATTATTCGGTGTCTCCCTGAAACTCAGATGAGAAGAGCAGTATACACGTATCCGGTATATACACTAGCACCAACTGGCAAAAGCTCGTAGGGACTCGAAAGCGCATCATTCGCCGAGTCGGCTAACCAAGAACCTGGAGCGAGCGAGTCTGGGCGTCTGTTCTCTTTCTCTCTTTCATTCAGATACGGCAACACAATCCCTAATTGTTTCGTGGCGAGACCCGCCGTCCACTTTTTCTTTCAACCGACAAAAAAAAAACTCCAAGAGCAACAACTCTCGAGACGAGAGAGAAATACGACGTGCTAAAAAAGGCGTCGTTCGCGGCGGGGTTGTTTTGGAATTTAATCTAAAGTAGGGTCTTCCTCCCTCCTGTAACTCTACGTCCCCCTCTGTCTCATTCATCCCGCAACTAATGTCAGTGCGCTATTACGTTCCGTTATACGGCACTACGTTCCTCTTTCGAAGGCCAATTTCGTCGCGAATAATATTCTGCATTTTTGACTGTATATAGCGCCATCATTTGGTAAGCGGCTCGCGTGCCACCAAACCTTCACACGCGTGAAACGACGAACCCTGTACGCTCGTGCACCGAAAAGAGATGAGACCTAGACGATATAATAGTACGCTATACCGTATGCGCACACGAGAAGAGGCGTGGGAATACAGGGCGACACTGGCACGCGCAGCTTTCATCCCTCTTTCTGACAGCTCTATATCTTACTTTTACACCTCCCCAAGTATGTACGTCGCCCACAAGTTACCGTTATCACTCGAGAGATGCTGCCTATTTCCTTCTTCCGTTTCACGCTCTGTCTCTCCCTTCCTGCGTTTCTCTTAAAGCCTTCATCCTCTCTTTGCTTGCCCAACCATTTTCCTTCCGCGTACAGCTATTTCTTCCTCCTCCATTTCAGCCTCCGAATCTCTTCCTTCGTTAGACCACCCAACCGGTTCTTCGTTCTTCGCGCTCCTCCCTTTCATCTATCCTGTACTACCGAGATGTTCACGGAAGGTCTCCCGACGCATAGCTGTCGCACAGAAGGACAATTAAAAATCCAGTGCACAGGAGAAGAAATTAATATTTTATTAAATGGGCGACAAACGGGAGAGGAATCTTTTATATAACTTTTGAAAACTTAATTAATCTTGTTCAAACAAGTTTCTTACGACTTGCAGTGCACTTTTTTTTTATACAAAGGGCAGTGTACAATTTCATTGTTTAAGATAAACCACGATACAAAAAAAGAAGGTACGGTAAGGTCGTGGATGCGCAGTGGACACGGAGAAACATTTAGGGGACTAAGTTGTTGTGATTGGTCGAAAGATTGTACGCTCCCGTCATATCCTACGCATTGCTGTACCTTATCACCAGTTGAATAGCGTGATTGCTAGAACGAAAAATGGTACTATTCTACGTCTAATTGACTGTGTTAATAAAGTTGTGTCGTAATTTACGCGCTCCCACAAGGAGTCGCGTTGCATCGTCATCAATTTCACGCGGTAGAATTGCGAAATACACGCATATACTTCTAAAGGGGTAAGTATTTTATGAGAATGGAGTAATAAATACACGACTCGTAATTTACGAGCAATAATACTTTAATGTCAAAATTAGTGCTTTCACATACAATACCTGCATTTGCGCGATAACAAAGCAAATGCAGGTTTCGCACATTTCAAATGACAACCAGGCTCTTTAATAAATGGGATCAAACATACGTTTTGCTAATGTAATGCCGATGCTAAATAAAAAATTCATTAGCGGAAATCGGTAAAATCCTATCCGACTTGTGGCTTGTCCATCGAGTATTGCGGCATTATTAAGATCAAGATTCAGCGCCTTGATTATACGATTAATTAAGTGAACGTTATACTTAAAACTTATATATGGAATATATGAACTTGGAGCATCCCACCAGCTGTTGCGTCCGAAATGACGAGTTTTGTTTTATTTCCGCGTGCGGTACGCGGCGGCGTGTGCGACGATTAAAACTGGAAAGTAATTCCTTCATTGTTCCCGACGAGTTTATGCATGAAGAGTGAGGTGGTAGTGGGTAGGCGACTGTACGGGAGGAGTGGCCGGTGAAAACGTGGCGGTTTAGCTGTTCGTTGAAAATTTCCCCTGGAATTTATCCCGGTGCCCTTTGACCCGCTGCCAAAGGCGATACGATATTTCCCGCATGCACGAAATGTCTGTGGCTATGTACCTTGCTTCCGTTTTCTCAAACTTCCTGGTGACGGTCCGCACAGCCAAGTGACGAGAGCCAATACCGGCAAAATACCAACTTTGACGATGATGATTTTTTATCTCTTACTGATTATGGGGAATCATAAATACATGTATAGTGTATCATCTTTTAGTGAATATATATATGAGACATTGAAAGGTGCGTGAAAGAAGAAATTCGTTAAAGAGACTCGATTAAATTTCCATAATTTACGACGCACGGATATTAACAAACAATGATCGGGGCATCACGTTCCATTCCGCAAAGTACTTGGTCTTAATACGGTGTGACGTATACAAATAAGTATTCGAACTGTCAACGGACCTCTCGTTGTCTTTTGGGTGTGTATACCCAATGAATATCTTAGATCGTCGGATTTCCATTGCAAATGCAGCCCACTCAGTGTTCACACAACTGACAGACTTAGGCGCATTTAGTTACTCGCACTTTCCGCCGAAACTCGATGCCATGTACAGTACGGCACAATTTAACTTAATGAAATGTTTCCCTTTTCGCTCGACTGATTCGAGACGCTTCTTTGCATCAGTTTCGTTCGCACTTCTCGTTCCTTCCCTCGACACGCCTCTCCCGTTTGCGGCGGTTGTGCAGTGGATGGAGGCGTATCATTCGCGGAAAAGTGCTACGAATTCCCCACAACGCGAATCACGTGTATGGACCTAGTATCCTCGTTATAGGAAGAATCACAGCATATCATTTTCATATCCTCGGTCTTCTGTGTATAAGTGCACTATATATGTATGTACATTATTGTACATGTATGCTGAGCTCGTTATCCGTGTTTTCTGCTGTCGATATCGAAGAAGCTTCGTTACACATACCCTTAGAACGCCCGACTCTCGAGGGAGACTTGCAATTCGCGATTTCTGGCGCTGTGTTTTCAAGTGACTGGAGAAAATTTGATGTCAACATAGACGAAACGTATACGCTACCTTCCTTATGCCGGTATTCCCTTAATTTATCGCTTCCGTGACTTTATCGAAATAGTACGTGTATGCCTTCCATAATTAATTTTTTTTAAGAACTATTTTGATATTAAATACTATTATTGCGACTGGAATGATGATAATTCAACTAGAGATGCTGCAACTTTGAATGTTTATTGTAAACTGAAAAAAAAACTTCACAAGAAACTAAGATGGCCACGAAAACATAAAAGGCGATCAAACTGCTGTGAAAGAGAGCAAAAGGAAATTGATCGACCCAGCAAATTCTGTTTGCTGATCAATCGACTTTCAGGTTAAAAAAGCATCGAAGCCCTTGTCCGTCCAATCGTCGTCGCTTGCGAAACTCGGATAAAACTCGGAGAGACAATTCGAATTTCAAGTGTTTCAAGCTGCCTTCCGCGGAAACGTGAGGGTCGACTAAAAAAAAGCCCATAAAATTCGCAGCGGTGCAGGAAAGGATATAGCATGCGATTTGCGTATAGGTCGATTAACAGCTGAGTCGGAGGTTCTCGGGACGAACCTCATTTTCCGTAGTTGGAAAATGGGATGCTGTTGCTCACGATGCATATCGGTCTCCCAGGTTAATTAGTTCGAGATACGGACTGAAAACTGTTTGTCTAGCCTTCCTCTCTTCCGATTGGTTCGCAAGCCGCAAGAACCGTCTACGAGAACGAGAACGAGAGAGAGAAACTAACCGACGGCGATAACCCGTGTTCAATTGTTATTTCAACTCACCCTAGAGCAAGGCCTTCGTACTTTTTATGCATGGTTTTCCTCCTGTACTCGGGAAATATATATAGAACTCCGATTAATTGAATAGGCACGCGACTGTGTTAATGCCTATTGTTTCGTTTATGTACTTGGACAGTATAATTAAGAAGGGAGCGAGTAATTCAATAAACTCACGTGACGCCCAAAAAACCCGTTGCCATGTATATATACAGTAAGAAGTAGAGCCCTCTTATAATTGGTTCAACCGGTTAGACAATTTTCGTTAGACAATACACGTCTTGTAATTCTTGTTGGAATTATCAGGGACGCAAGACACTTTTCGCGTATAAAAAGACACTTATTCCCATACAAATAATATAATTAAAACCAACAACAGTGCTGACTCAAAATAAAGGAAGAAGCAATGAAATATAAGGATGACTATGCTAATTAGGACGGACGACAATGGAATTGAACGCGGTTAACGTTTCTCTTCGTTTTCTCCCATCTCCGTTTCCACGTCGTCCCATACCCTTTTCGCATGTCTGATTCTCGTCAGGGATAAGACTGGCTGTGCTAAGGAGACGCGGAGCACTTCTCGAAGCATCGATGGGTACAGATGCGGAAAACGACCTCGGGCTCCCTCGTCACGTCGTTTTGGTCGAACCTGCAACCCCAGACCAACATGCACACCAGACCTTGCGTTTCCCGCAAGGACCAACGCCGACGTCACCCACCGATCCGACCTGTTGTCGTCGTCTGCTGAACTCATCTCGGATAAAAGGGGAGAGAGAGTTAAAGAGGTTGAGAGTCGGAGCGTGAGCGACACTCGTTTTCCCAAACGACGAATAAACAAGCGACGAACTGGACGTGTTTCCCTGAGAGGACGTTTTCCCGGCGAATGTCCCGAAAACTTTCTTCCCCATTGACCAACGGAAATGGGCTTGTCGATTCCGTAACGCGCGTTTACCATACAACCAAGAAAGAGTTTCCTTTTCACGGTCTCCTCGTCCTCCTCCATCTTCTCCCTTTACGACAGGCAGTCACGCGTGTACCGCTTGCGCAAACTTTCTCGGATATTACAGGATTGATAAAAACGCATTATGTCATAAATAACTCGAAGAACAAGGAAGCAGCGTTGATGTTTGAATGACGGTCGATAGTGATTTTTCAATGATAACGGCATCTATACTCCAAAGGCAAAACACTTTTTTTTGCAACTGAATTATTAATTGATGTTCGAACCGCTGTCGTATTTACACGTTGTAAGGGTACAGCCTTTACCGGCCGAAGTTCCGCAGCTTGACTGGAGACGTGCACGATTTTATTTATCTTGCGTCAGCCCTTGAGGAATTCATTATTAATTAGCACCCTCTGCGAGTTTGCCAGGCATCGTCGGCGGCATCGCGTCGCTCTCCAGAAAAAGACTCGGCGGATGCCCTCGCCAAGGCATCGTAATTTACTTCTTGCGTACTTAATGTTCATTTCTAGAGACGCGAAGAAAGCAAACAAATTGCGAGTAAATTATTCGATATGCTTTTCTTTTCACCCCCATCTTCTTCTCTCGGTCGTTTCGAGGTTTCCGCACCCTATCTTTAAGCAGGCAACTATTTGTACTCTTCGTTTTTCGTCGATGAATTGTCGGGGAGGACTTTAATTATTCCTGGGATACAATAGGGCGAATAAAAGGTATAATGGCACAAACATATCGACGAAAGTTTCATTAATTCAACGTTCTTTTATTATTAGATCAAAGATGCCATCTTTATTTTTCACGTCGAGACCTGGAATAATTCACATTTTGACGTCTTAAAGTAAAAACAAAAAACAAATGACGGTTAAAGTGTAATAACGAAGAACTTCAATTAGGGATGAAACGAACAGACGAACCAGATGACTGTTTGCACTTGAGTATTGACAAACAGGAATGTAGATGCGATAGCAATCGCAGATTTCATTGACTCTAGTGTTCGAGTCGCAGCCGGGTCAAACGGAATGGACGATTCCGGAACAAGACGGTGCATCACCGACGCGCCATTCATCGCATCACCTACAGTCATTCGCTCCAAGCGGCTAATATTGACCCTCGGCAAACTCTGTTCGTTGCTAAGAACTCGACGAGTCGATCGCTAGATCGGATTTACCAGCCTCATTTCGTGGGACGCTCTTAATTAAAATCATCATGGATTATGCTTTTGGACATTCGGAAATGATTCCGAATCACCATTGCTGATCAGCTTAGTTTCGGAACGTCATTTCGACACGTATGTTGGACTGGATTTTCCAGAATTCCTTTCTGAGAAATGTCGTGTAGAGAGGAATAAACAAATTTTGTCTTTGCTGAATATAATGCACATCAGCAAAATGTTGACGGGTTTCAGCAGCTGAGAATCTCGAGATATATCTATTTATATATATATAAGTATGTCACGGGGTCGTTTCCAGGTCCAGTCCATAAAACGTTGCGAAGCAACGGGGAATCCCCTATACTGTTTTCGCCCCCG
>JAPYZR010006019.1:0-10426 GCA_030522945.1 Trichopria nigra
CGCGAAGCTTGATGATTGATTCCACAAAGTATCACAATAGTCGAAAATCCAAGTGTCCACCAAAATATTACATACCCATTTTTCAGGTCAGCCCTGACAATAAAGTTTATAGTTTACCCCACCTGGAGCAGCTGGGTCCCACATTAACCAGTAATCGTCAATATTTAGGTAAACTAATTATGCCCAAACGAGAAGTTCTGACTCTTCCCCATCATGAGTAATATATCGATCATAAAACGTAGTGTCAATTCTTGCTGCAGCGTCCAATTCCAGCGACACCTACTACTTTGCACGCCCAAAAACCAACACTGAACATCCAATTGGCGTCCGGGATTCGACAATTTTCGTCCATTCGTGCGTGGATGAAAATTGGACGTGCATTACATGTCTAAATATGCACTGACGATCAATGTACGTCCATCAGAAAACTTATTTATGTTTACGTCCATTGTAAATCCACGAGTCCTGAACGTCCAGTAATGAAACAACATCTTACATTATTGTTTTCTGTTTTATTCGGTCAAAAGTTTCGGAACTTCCTTGCATGGCAACCACATTACACCAAAATTAAAAACTCTGTACAACGAACATCAGATTCCAAACATACCTTGAAGGCAAGACGACTCGAGCCCAACGATTGCCGATAAGATATCGCAAAATTTGATTAGACATCCTGCCATCTAAGCGATCAGACTTACGATCTCGCCGATGTCAGTCCGATCAAAATTTTCGCTCAAGCCCTCTTAGGAGATAAAAGGGGATTAATAAGAAGACATTCGAGACGATCGTTAAATCAATTCGTTTTCGAATTAGCAATGGATATCTGGTCGGGCACAATAAAAGCAACCGGACAGCGGTCTTCTGGCGTGAATGCAGACGAGCGTATAGCAGCAATCGTACGTATCGGGCACAGATGCCTTTCGCGAGTGTGCACTGCATAAATCTACGCGCCTAATATACCTGCACGCCTTTTTTATACAAGAATCGGGATGGACGAGGGAACGGGACGAGCCGTACGAAAAGAGCCGCTGCGTTCACCTGCGAAACGGGGGACCCTCGTCGAAGCCCGGGCGAGAATGCACGGGGGTATATATATATACGCGCCGGTCAGTATACGATCCTAATTGTTATGGCTCTACGGAGCAATAACCGCGTGCTTTACGACGGTTGTTCGTTTCGCCGTGCGGCGCATCGCATTGCATCGCATCGCATAACATCGCATAACATCGTATTGCGCGTGCCTTGGGCTTGATAATCGTTATATTCGGAAAAAAAGCCGGCTATGACGAGTCTGACGAGACGAGCGGAAGTTGGGGTGAATAAAATATTGCACTCCCTTTGCCTCGAGTGTCGCGCACCTAGATACGTCCGGAATCGGGCGCTCGTGCGCGGGTGCGCCTTTTCGTACCTGTAAACGTCATCTCGTCAAGATGGATCGAGATCGAACGCCACGATAATGAATTAATTTAATCGGCGAGGGTAACGTGTGACACCTGAGTAACGTGGCGAAGCGCGAACATCAAAAGAGGATCGAGTCAGGGTCTTACAGGGTTCAAATAAGCAAGTCTTAACTGTTCTTCTCCATTCAGTATCACGAGATCGTTTTCTTGATCGCCCCTTATCGCCCTTAATCGTGGCTGTGAATTAAAGTTCTCCTTTCGTGCGCCACCACTCGAGATCAAGTAACGATGATGGTTGGCTAAGAGCAATGACCGTGGGACGATTGCAGTATCGATTTGAGAATGACGACGATTAGACTTTGGATGATTCGAATGATTTCATCATCCGAGATCTTTACAGCTCCTGCGAAGGACTCCTTCCACGAAGCGCTATTTTGCATCGAGTGGTGTACGTATGGGACACTTGAATGTGGGCCTTATACATTTTTGTCATAATTCGGCCCTAATTGGCCGACAGTGGTGACCCGCACGCATGACCAAGATTTCAGGATCCTGGACATCACCAGCTGGACAGTCTCGTAAATCTCTGATCGTCACGTCATCGTCGACGACAACTAGGGAAAGAGGCGAAGCTGGCAAAATGACACGAAAGGCATCGAAAGATCGAGTCGCGACTCCTGAAAGCCAGCCTTAAGCCGAGCAAACGTCGAAATTGCTCGGCTCGGGCAACACGGCCGTTATTAAATTGCACGAAACGTTTGAATTTCGTGAAAATTCGTGGCTCGTGGCTCGAATTTCGCGCGATCCAGACTCGGCTCATTAATGGCAATTTACAGAAATAACGAGGTACGCGCACCAAGGTGTAAAAAAAGGTGACGCAGGTGTGGCGCGTACCTACACACACGAAGCCTCGACACGAATACGAACGTCGAATAAGCCGGGCAAATTATTTTCTTCGTTATTTATAGACCCTTTCCCCGCTCGGCAAAAGTTTCAATCGACATTTGCGAGAATGGCATAAGTTTTCCATGACATTTAGTGCGACAGTAGGGCTGTACGTGTATATTTGTTTAGACGAGTTTCGTATTGACGCGATTCGTGATCCGGGAGATGGAGGGTTCTTGGAATATTTCGTCGGCATATTAATCGACAGGTTGTTCACTTAATTTTGGTACCTGGTAAATGCTTCTCGAGAGTTCGAAATGATGCAACCCTCGTCGGTTAGCCGATGACCTTCGTGGCTGAATGTATAATTCACAAAGTAAATTATACGATACAAAAGATGATGAAAGTGGCGTTAAATTTCGGGGACTTTCTCAAGCTCGACTAATAATTGAACGAAACAAAAAAAAATGAACCATCAGTGGCTAAATACCGGTGGAAAATGAGGAGTGATAAATGCACGAAAGGGACAGATTTATTGCTCGCACGTGTGATCCGTGCTACTTGCATTAAGCACAGTACGCACAAAACAAGACGATGCGCCGAGAGAGATAAGAAATACGGAAACTATTTATCTTTGCTCGCTTTAATAAAGAAGAATGCATGTACGTGGCGTGCGAGAACGAGAATGGTAAAACGTCCGTGCACGCGCCTTTTAAGAAAGAAACGTCATTAAAATATCTTATACCGATGGATCACGAAAAGACCCCTACTGTATGGCGTCGCAGACGAGTTATTCCCGATTCTAAATGATTTTACAGCTACATGCGCGCCGATGGTCATCGACGTCAGTTTAGCAAATCCCGAAAGATTGCGCGCCACGAGACGAATCCTCGCCGACGTTTCCAGTGCGTGCTCTCGAAACGTTTTTGTGAGATTCCAAGGCATGTAGTGTTTAAGGCTTAAGTACCGAGTGTCGACAAAAACACCTATCAACCCGCATATCTAGCTCTGCTGCTCCTCCAACCGAGTTAAACGCGCGTTAGTCGAAATCTCAATTTTTGAGGATGTTTTTTGGTGCGGTCCGATTTCATGGACAGGGAAGATGATTTTTTATTGAATGTCGTCAAGGTCAGAACAAGTGTTACGTTTATGCGCTGTATGGCCAGATTGATCTTTATGCTCATTCAGTTGTCACTGACGTGGACGTATATTGTGCACTTATAATGGACGAACAGTGGACGTCCCATGGAAGTCCATGAACGAATGAAATAAATCTGGACGAATCACGAACGTCCAGTGCTAATTGGGCATTTATGAACAATGAACCAAGCAGCATCTAATGGTTGATTTGCAAACTTATCTATATGCAAATGTGAGTAGAGACTGATAAATATTTGTTCGTCCTTTTTTCATATTGTTCTCATGGAATAATGAATTAAAATATTTCGTTAGTACGGAATTTGTACTAAAAGTTTTTGAAAAGGATTTGCATATACTCCTCTCCGCTTAGAGAAATTCCTTTGCAACTACGGTAGTATCTAATGTTTATTACGATGACTCGCAGACCGAGTAAGATTCTAAGTCCACGTTGCAATTGCCCTGGATGACATCATACTAATGTTGTAACAGATCCTGAAATAGTTTGAACAATTTTGGATCAGGTTCAAGCTCGTGTCGTATCACTTGGGGATTTCGAATTGCAAATTACAATATCACAACAGACATGGGTAATTAATGGCTACCAAGGCATTCTCAAGAAGACGATTAATGATTCTAGGAATGTTTCGAGTATAAAGAACGATAAATGTAGGAAATAAAATATCGACCTTCCGGAAGTGGCTAAGCTGCAATACGCGTTCTTCCAGTAATTACTACCAATGCACGAGAGTCCGTATAATTACTAAAACCGTCTTTACTTGCATTCAACAAGGCTTTAAAGTGACTAATGAAAATTAAATGACGTAGGTAAAAATGAAATGGTATATTATTTCATATTTTGTAATGTTTCGAAAGGGATAATAAAACCTATTTGCTTAGAAAATAAAAGATGATACAATGAGCTACATGTATTTGTAAACAATGTTAAAATGTTGTCCATATATCCGGAAATGACGATGGATGTCCAGCAAAATAACTCCACAAGTATAGTAGACCCGGTCCAAATCTATAAAATCTCTCTCCCTTATCAAAGGAGAATGTTGAAAGAGAAAGTATAGATTTATCCAGGGAAAATTATAGATCTGGAAAGAGTTGTAGGATTTGGGCAGTGCAGATTTGGACAAGACAGCACCGTACCTAAAGTCTCGTGAAACGGTAGTCAGGTCGAAGTTAAATAATGTAAACCTTCGTACATGTCAAAGGGAATAATGATAGTGAACACCGCACGACGAGAAACGTAATTACCTTTTTAACGCGTAATTCCAGTTTATAAAATGTTATAAAGAAGATCGCGGATAAAAGCGAAAGGAGGAGACATACACGGACAGATAGAAAATGAGAAGAGTAGAGGGAGAGAGAGAGAAAGAGGAGGGGGCTATCGGGATTCGCACCCCGGGGATGACGTACGAGTCTGACGCAGCGTGTGGCTCGCGCTTTTCCATATCGGCGCTCCTTCTCGCTCTTGGTACCCGTCATCCTCCACCCCGATTCCCATAAGATGTAAACTAGCCCCAAACGAGCCGCTGCAAATAAATATTTGAATTACAATCCGAGACGCTCGTAAAAACGTCGTCACTCGTAACGGATGATACGCCCGTGCATTATGAGCCCACTGCGCCCGCAGTCCGTCCGCTCACCTAACTCTCGGCGATCTCTCTCTCTCTCTCTCACTCTCACTTTGCTGGACTTACGGGCTTCTTCGCCCTTACCTGCTAGAGCGACGACCCACCGATGCACCCACCGAAACACCGTCTCTTATTTCTCAAATCGCGTCTCGTTATTACCCGTTACGCCGCAACTGAATCAGTCTCAATTTCTTTCCGACTATAAATAGCCAACCAACTTCAACCTGCATACGTATACTTTGTTTATCGATAATATACACGGAGATGCGGGACTTGCTTACAATGCAAAAATGATCCGAGAGATGCATCCAGTTTTTCACTAAAACAAAGAAAGCGAATGTTGCACTCTATCTCTCATCTTGCAAGCAAAAGCTGCAATTATTTCTCTGTTTATTCCATGGATTCATTCACGGATAGACTTACATTGTAAGTGACCATTGATTTGAACTGCCTTCATGATGAATCGGAATATCCCTCTACAATAGGACAAAGTTTAGTCGAAGAACATTGCAAGACCTGGACTCGAGCAAATTGGATCACCCTAAATTCGACTGCACTAAAAAGCCTATTGTTACATGGAATAAAGAATACTAAAAGTAACATCGCATAATGGAAAGGCTGCGAGCAGTGTCGATGGAAGTGGAGCGGACGTGGATCGCGATGCCGATCACCCACTGAGAGATATACAGCAGATCAAGTCGAAGCACCTGGGGGTGCCAATGCCGCGTCGTCGTTAAATGCGATTCACCCGTCCACCTTCATCCTTTTCGATCGTTGTTTCATTTTTACATGAACCGCCGCAGTGACGAATCTGTTTCGGAACTCCGCAACATTTCTGTTCCATGATATTCCCTGCAAATCTAATGGTCGAAAGTTTGAAATCAATCTGAACCCACTTATTCATATTTTACCATCATTGTCCATATACCGTATCGCCGTTAATGTCGTTCAACTTAAGTCTTAAAGTATCGTGTTTCAATCCGCTGCGAGGATTTTTTTTCTTAGCGAATAAGAAAACCACGCTTCCAAATCCAATGAAATATACTCGGAACCGTTTTAATATGCACCCGGAGGTACGCATGCATGTGTCTCTCTGTCCTACCGAAGGAGGTGCCTCGTAGCTCAGTGGATTGGTCATGAGCCCCCTCGATCCACCCGTGGTCCCCCTTCGATCCCCGCCCCGCTGTTATACCTCTGTCACTGACGCCAGTTTGCCTGCCTACGAACTCGAGCTACGGGCTATACGGAGAGGACCATAGCTCGTGCGCGCGAGTGCTCGTGCGATTCTTGTTCCAAGAATAATTTGTTAATGATACGACCGCGCCACTAAATAGTCGGAGGAATGCAAAAAATCTGCGCCGCACGAACCAGCGAAATATACGGAATACGCGTCTTGCACGTACCAACATATACATATATCGCATCCACCTTATAGATCTAGTCACGACGCGCAGAAGGAATCCTGTTCTCCCAACCACTTGGTTAATCTAGGGTTTCAACGTGCGCATTCGATAGTCTTTATGCGCCAGTTGTACCTCTGAGTAGAACCTGAAACTAGTAACGTGAACAAGACTTTCTACCCTTTACTAGTAACTTGAAGAATGAATAGGTCGATTCTTCTAGTTTCGTTGTTCCTAACGCGTGGCGAGTCCTTTTAGCAATCAGATGTACTGAGTCTGGACGTCCATTATTCGAGGGCAATTCCAATCCAATTATTTTAAATAGTCAATGTCATATAAGACCGGTCATGATAATAGCAACATTCAGTAGGCCCTGTCCAAATCTATACTATAGGATTTTACAACATGACGAGTCCCTGCTCGAATCGATGGAATCTATCTACCCCCCAACATTCCCGAAGACAATGGGGAACGAACCAAAATTTACGCACTTTACTATTCATACCGTAACTATTCATAGCGTAAAACATGTCTGCAAAAAAATTGAAAACATTTTTACGGTATGTCTGTACGTGCATCAACGGTGCCTTATATTCTCGACTATCCGAGGAGCGTCCTAGCGGTATATCGATGTCGCTGCGAGTATTATAAGACTGAAGCTGACACCGCATCTCGGTTTCTCGAGCGGTGAAAGTGAGACATCGTAAATTCGTGTAATTCGCTCCCTTCGCCGTCCACTCGCATAAACTCTGAAATAATAACGCAAGCCTCTTCTTCTTCTTTCCCTTCATCTTTTTCGCTTTTATTCGCCTTCTGATACGACTCGACTTTTGTTTTTCACGTATATATAGCTGCATAATTTATCCGCCTAAAGTCAGCGATCCTCTACCTATATACGTGGCTTTCATTTATCTCCAATTTCCAACCTTTAGGATTCAAAGGTGGTTTGCATCGATGGTACGTTCTAACGTGCACTTTAAATGTTACTGCGGATACAAAATATTAAAAGCCTCTTCTTTCCGCATTTCTATGCGTGAAGCGATACTTTACACACTTGTATCGAAAACTAATGTTTTTTTTCGATATTACCAGCAATACGTTGTGAATATGGAAGGCAGGTGATGAAGTAGATGAGTTTTCATGGAAATTCGATCATAATATATACATATTACAGTTTATTCGGATGAAAAAGACTGAGTTCGCTGCTGTTTTCTGAGCAAGTGTGAAGACGAAGTGTAATGATGTATAAACCGTGTCTCGCGTGATCTTTAGATTTGCTGCTTCTTGTCTTTTAAAGCATTCTGTAGAATTGGAAGAACATGACCAAACAGTATCTTTCCCATCAGCTGTTTTGATACTTGTCAATAATGAAAGTATTGATCATCAAGAATGAAAGTCGAACATTCTTGATTTATCCAAAACATACCTAACTGAAGGTCATCTTGAGGTTCATCAATAAATGCTATATACATGATGTTGCCAAATAAAAATTGAGAACATAATTAAGACCTGCATAAAAGAAAAAAGAAAAAAAAAGTAACGGATGCGAAATTGAATATATGGCATATGTCGGCCGAGCAAAAAAAAAAGAAAATAAGAAGCGAGCAAGTCTGTCTGCTCGGATCGATAAGCGCGATTCGGGAGGCGGATCCGACAGCAGCAGGTGACACTATAAACTCAAAGGCTCGATCGATTCGCATCGATCTTATGCTCGAGAAGAAGAGCGCCTTAATCAGCCTATTTAGCTAACACATCGACGCCGCCACCGAGAATTAGCCCGACGAGATCGCGGCCGATTAAGATCGCCGGACGGCCTGCCGGCCGGCGGCCGGTTGCTCGCCTGATGTCCTTATAAGATCCACTGACCAACCGGTCGGCGCTTGCATCAAGTGCGCTTTAGATGCACCGATTCTTTTCTGCGTAATGCCCTGACAAGTTCCAAGATATAGCACTGGACAAATCGTTACTGTTATTTCCTCTCCGATACATTGTCCGATCCCCTTAAAACTTCAATTCAACGGGCCAAAAAGTAATAAAAATTGAGTGAAGCTAATGAAAGACCACTTTTCGTTATCTTCACGGCTGAATCCCAATTAATGCTTCGGCAAATGATGAAAATGAGGAAACTTGCTGGTCGACTCTGCTGTAGATTTCGACAAATTAAAAAAAGTATGTATGTTAGGATTAGTCATCTTACATTTGACTATCATCATACATTTTAGAACTATAAACTAGTCCCTCTGTAGATCAATTAACGTTGTTAGTAACTTTATTGTCTATTTCAGTGATGATTGAAATTCGTCGGCTGATAGTTATCTTTTCATATTATAGTTGTGTTATCGTCATCAGATTTGACATTAGATGGAAATCAACTTTGCTATAAATCAAAGACTCGTCAATGTTCACGTATGGATTTTTTTTAAATGAAAAGAACTGAAGTATATATACTTCATTCAGTTTTCAAAAACTCAAAATGGCGATCTAACATATGGCAGCCCAAGTTTTAGAAATGCAACGGATTCACTCGGAGGTGCTTCGGTTTGCTGATCATTAATTTCATTTTCTTCTAAAAAAGTTCGATTTTGGAAATTTATTTATTCATTATATTATTGTTTATAATTTCATGTAATTCCATTAATTATCATTTTTGGTGAATTCCACACTGTTCTCTCCATCGACATTAAAAGATTTTCGAGTATTACTTCGAAAGCATTGAATATACTGAGAGAAGTTGTCAATAAAAAAGTTAGAAAATCTTGGTTACCACTATTTCGCAAAGGATGTAATCCCATAAGTACAATCCTAACCTAACCTAATTTTCGTCAGTATATAATGACACTCGTATGTCACCTAACTCTAGATTATAGTCAGGTTAGGTTAGATAAGCTAACGTTAACTGACCGGTAGGTAACCTAACCTAACCTGACTATAATAGTATGACACCTACCTATAGGTTATAGCCAGGTTAGGCTAGGTAACGTCTCGAGTCTTTGTTATGTTGTACGAACAATTTTTAAATAACACTCCTACTGCTCACCAACCAAATTACTCACGTATCGTGGTCTTTTATCCAGGCCTCCTACGATAAACATGTGGGATGGACAGGCGATAAAAGTTACGTTATATTTGTATATAAAGACATATATTATAAGAATATGTGTGCGCTATATCTGTATATACATCTATGCTTATTTAAAATGCTACTGATCGTACGTATAATTTACTTTAAATATGAGAATAAAGGTCTGATAAAAGTGTCGGAGAGGTAGAGGCGGGGGAAGGAGTAACACGAAAAGAGAAAAATGAGCGTGCTGATTGGAAGTCGCACATGTGCCTGCGGTCCGTTTATTAGCGGGCCCAATTTGCGCGGCGATCCCAAACCGATAAACAAATTCCGCATTATGCTTATATACCGCAGCACTCGACGTAAACACGAGGATTTATTTCGCCCCGTCGACGCGTCAAGTCGCCTCCGTACATCTCCCGGAAATTCGATTTTTTACGCTTCACTTCTGCAAATTAATTGCGTCGGATGTTATTTTATGGGATTTGGATTGTTGCAGTTTTGCGGAGCGACAATCGGTCAGCAGGTAAAACGTAATTTTCCGCCCGCAGCGGTAGACACTATCGTGGGTGACTTTTATTCGCATAAAAAAATGTATATGAAATATTTGATAAAGACGTACCACGTGCCGACGATACTTTTTAAATATTCCATAAATTGGGCGTGTTAACGGCTATGAGCGATCAATCAATCGGCAGCCATTGTAATCGGATAATTACAATATTAATGAAGTTTAATATCTTAATTGCATCTACATATGATCGATCATTATTTTGACAGTACCGCTACTGACGTCGTCATAGATATAAATTATCCATTTTGTGAATATTTCATTACCAGATAAAAGGTAACTCTAAAGAGACTACCCCGATAAATAAATACATAAATTAAAAT
>JAPYZR010006020.1:0-10152 GCA_030522945.1 Trichopria nigra
TGATCCGGCGCCGGCGTCCGGCGATTCTTGCCGGCAGTCCGGTGATCCGGCGCCGGCGGTCCGGCGGTCCGGTTCCGGCGAGGTGGGACGGCAGCCTCAGTGTGGTCAATCACAAAATTCGGCAATTATTACAGAAAAACCCTATACCCTCTGTACACGGGGCTACATATCACTAGATCAAAGCACCACCTGAATTCTGATAAGGTTGGCACTTCAGTTTTGGCGCATAATCTTAAAAATAGAGGTTTACGATTCATATATTATTTTTATGAGCACTCGCAATAAATAATTTAGTATTTTTTATTTACTTTATTATATATACTGCAAATAAACACATGACCATTTATAAAAACTCTTATAATATAAAGAGTACTTCTACGTGCGTTGTAATTTTAAGAGAAATATGTGTATACATATACATTGCGATTGTATTCCTAACCTACACTATTATTGTTACAGCTTTATGCCGCAAGTGACACTGTATAATACATTTTTATGTAAAAAAATTAAATCTTGGAAACTTTGGAGAATCACTGAAACGAAAAATGCCTGCACCGATCGTTACAGGTATTTCCCCGAAGGAAGGCCCACCAGGAACCCGTGTTATCGTTCGAGGAGAGTTTCTTGGTACCAAAGCTCAGGATCTTATAGGTTAGTTTTTGCTGTCACATCAGATTCTTTTAATTTTCATTCCTTTTACGTAGTAATTTAAGTTTACATTTATAGGGAAAAATGTAAGATTTTACAAAGTCAAAAAATAAAGGTGTGACCAAAACTACATCTAGCTAATTGTATCGCAGAATTAAATGATTTGAATAATGACGAATAAAGTTCAAATACATCAAGTTTGAGATTTACTTGTATTATTATTAGACGAATTAATTTATAATTTATAAATTTCAGGTTTAACAATATGTGGCTGCGACTGTCTCTTATCTGCGGAATGGAAATCACCGAATAAAATCTTTGCTCGATCAGCACCATGCAAGGGTCGAGGAGATATAATAGTTACAACGCGCAGTGGAGGACCCGGAACATCAACTGTCCAATTTCGTGGTTATCACGAATCAATAGGTCCAATGAAAGAATCCGCAGTATGGGTGGAAGAAGCACCTATGCAAAGTTTTGTCTGGGGGCGACGTGCATTGTCACCTACAAATTACCAACAAGAAGATCCCTTAGGACTTAGTGTTGAAGGAAATAAGTAAGATTTTGATTTTGTATAATCAGTTGATATTTATTTTCATAAAATGTTGACATACATTAAAATTTAATTTATACTTTGATATAATTATTTTAATTTTGCAGTAAGAAGTTTCCAGAGGATGATCTTGTTGAACTTTTTGGAGATGCCAGTGGTGAATTAACGAGTGACAAATTTCATCCAGGGTGGTTTTTATTACAGCATCATCATGCAACAACTTTGGATGATTTAAAAGCTGGTCTTGTTTATTTACGAAGACAAGTAAATTCACAAAAAGAAAGTCAACTATCATTTCTAAAGGTGACAAAATGTTTTAAATTGCTTCAAAAAAATTGCAAATGTAATTATAAAAAATATTTTACAATAATTCAAATAACTCAAACAATAAAAAAACAAAAAACAATTACCAGGCAAATGTGGGATCAGTGATGGAGCAGCTCGATACAATCATGTTTCTAAAGGAGCAGTTTGAAGCAGATACAAAAAAATATGGGGAAAACCCTATGGAAAAACTGGAAAGTGCAATTAAAGACTCAATGTCAGAAGCGAATAAATTGTTTGATGACGTTTTAGCCCGAAGGGACCGAGCGGATGCCACACGTAATGCTCTCTCATTGATGCAGCGTTACAAATTTCTGTTCTGTATGCCTGTTAACATAGACAGAAATATTAAACAAGGAAATTACGACCTGGTCATAAATGATTATGCTAGAGTGAAAAATTTATTCAAGAACACGGAAGTTGATGTTTTCAAAAAGGTGCTAGGAGAGATTGAAGAAAGGATTGAGTCTTTGCGCGATGTGTTACGTCAGAGACTTGAAGATGTGCCGTTTACATTGGAGGAACAGAAAAAGATCATTAGGAATCTCATCAATCTTGAAGCCGATGGTGATCCTGCCTGGGATGCTATAGGTAAACAAGTGATATTTTAAATTGATATCAAATTTTAAAAGTTTCATTTCATTTAGTCAAGCTAAATTTATATTGTATTTAGTATCATATGCAAGTTATTTGGAGAAGAGTATAAAGAGCTGCTTACGAGAACATCTTGAAATGGAGAATGCAAGCGATGACCCAAGTCGAGCTGTGCGATCTAACGTTTCAACACCGATGTCCGTTAAACAGCTGAAACTCTCTAGAAACGATAAAAACAGTACACCACCAAGAGTTATGTGTGTCGAAGCACTTTGCGATATTGTAACTGATCAGCTACCAGATTTGTGGAGACTCGGACAGTTTTATTTTACCGGACAACTTCATGTGGTCGTTGATACCGAAAAACAATCTCCGTTTAAGGTTGGAATTATTTTATAAATTAAAAATATTACGTTACGATGATAAAAAAAAATTAGTTAATTTTAATCCGAACCAAGCAATGATAAGCATATGAAGAAATTAAAAATATTATAAAAACAACAAATAGACAAAATGATTTTGAAAAATTTACAATATACGTTTTTTCTTTGCTTTCTAGACTTTGGTACTTTCATGTATTCAGCATGCAGTGAATTCAATGAGGAATTCATGTAACTCGAAATTAGATCCGACCTGGCTTTTGCACAATCTCAAATGCATTCGACAAATGTATGCATCGCTCATTCACCTCGACCTCCCAAGCGACGCTCTCGATATGTTTGGAAAATGCATTTTCGATTTACGGTATGTCACTATGTAGTATCAAATCTATTTTATTACATATAATTTTTAAATGTATGCACAAGGTATGTAATATTTTTATATTTTTTAAGTATAAAATTTGATATTTTATTTGACGTTAGAATTCAGTGCCTCACGGGACTTTTCAAACAAACGGCGGAAAACATATCGACGCTGCATCGCCAGGAAAACTGGGAGATCGAATACTTGGATAAAGACGGAGGAGTCACAAAACTGGTACCATTCTTAAAATTTTTAATATGCGTCATGCTACAAATTTTGAAATGAATTTTAAGTATCATTTTTACTCCTAAGCCATCATTGTTCGAACAAATGGTAATGGACACGGCGAAGTTAGCTGGTGATACTGCGGTCGCGTGCGGACCGCGAGAGACCCAATTGCTAGCGAATCTACCGCAGCAGGTGATGTTTCACAGTACCATACGGACATTGTTCACGTCGTTAACTCGCTGCTTGCAACATTTGGCGTTCAGCGGTAACGAAGAAACTCTAGAGAGCGAAGCAAGTTCGGTCAGTTCGCCATCTGATTATCGAACGCGAGAAACGAAAAAACAAGGATGGGTAAATGTTAATTTTTATAATTTGAGGCCTCTCTCAATTTGCCCTATTTATACAGTCGATTTATTTATATATCGAGTTACTGGCGAAATATTTTTTATAATATTAAATATCACGTCAATATTTATATTTAAAAATATAAAGGACATTCTCTTTCGTAGACTTGGGAACATTGCCTGTTAATTTCATTGAGCAATATCCGATGCATTCTAAAAGTTATTCTACCTCGTATCGAGGAAAATTTGAAGACCATGGGATATCCAGCATTATCCACTGCCACCGGTTGGAATTCGGATTGGACCGAATTGGAAACGTTGGATTCCTCGGTGCTCGAAGCTTATTTAGAGCGTCGTTGTGATCCGCTCGTCGGAACAATTGAGCCTAGCATGTACGTGGGAAGTTTGGATTGGGAATCGGAATTCGAACCGAGATTCGTTAAACCTTATGCTCAAGAAATTTTAGCCAATTTGATCGCTATTCATGCCGAGGTAAGAAACATAAGCGTGAAAATTCACTGTGCAAATATTAAGAAGTTTGACGTTAAAAAGACGTTAGCATTTGGTAGAAACAATCTTAGTAAAATCAGTATTTTGTTTTCCTATGTGTGGTACTGGAAATAAATTGAACTGAAATAACGTGAATCCTGATCAATTTATTTTCATCGTGGTTGAAATTTTTCAAACAAATGTACATATTTCAGGTACGACGAGTTTCTCCAAGCTTGTTAAAACGAGTGTTGACCCATATCGTCGTAAGTATCGCTGAAGAAATGGCACGACTACTCACATGTGTCACTCGATTCAGTTCCCAAGGAATAATTCAAGCTCGAGTAGATCTTACGTTTCTGACGAAAGCAGTGAAAACGTACACGACTGCAAAAGCAAAGTAAGTAGGCAAAACTTATCGTTTTAGTAAGTCATATTTGCATATGTATCTTTAAAAATGGTAAACATTTAAAGTATTGTTTTTGTCAGAGCTTTCTTCGACGAAGCGTTTGAAGCAGTTCCTCAGCCAGCTAAGAAAGAAGATGCTGAAAGAATCGACATTATTTTGGAGAAAGTTCAACAGACAATGAGGATTCAAATTTCTTGCCTTGATTATCATGAAGAGGGTTCAAATGTAGAGGAAACTATTTAACCTCGATGTACATATGTAGTTTAGTTTAGTGGAACCGAATGACTTTACTCGCAACTGGTAAGTTTATCAGAGATGCGATTATATATTTATTTAAAGCTACAGTAAACTGGAAAATATGAATTAAGAATTCTTTAATGAATATTATTGCAAATTTATATTTCATATACAGTATTGAAACGTATTTATACCTTTTCTACGCAGTTTTTAATTGTATATATTACAAAAACATTTACTTCGGTTATATTTATATTATTGGGTTGAATGAAAAAATAGATATCCTTAACAGAAAAAGTTCTCTGAATATGATGTTCAGGTCTAAAGTTATATAATTTCAGTTTAATGATTAAATTAATATATTAATTATATTAATGTAATGCACCTTGTAAAAACTGGGAATTGTCACTTAATTTCGGACATGAACATGTTATTTTTCATGAGGGATATTTATTTTTATTCGAATGAGAGCATATTTTTCAGTATGCTACAACTTTAAAAACACACTCGAATGCTTTTGTGGAATATCATCTGAGTTCCTTGCATTGCCGAAGACGAACAAAGAGGAAGACTCATGTTATTGTATACATTACACGATGCCAGTTAAACTGTATTTTTTTTCAAAATATATTTATTTTAATATATATATTCGAAGTGTTGAGGTTTCGTGAAAAGCTTCAGTTTATTGGTACCATCGATCCCTATACCGCAAACGAAAAAGATTAAAAATTAATAAATTGGATTAAGAAGGATTTATAACGATTCAAATTGATTCGTTTTACAAATCGACGAATACTCCCCTATGCAAGAAATAGTACATCAGTGTCAAATGGTGGAATCAAAAACATTATTTTCATGCGATAGGCGACATTTTTTTTTATGCTGATAAAGAACCAATTGTATGTTGTGTTTTTTGTAAACATAGATAGTAAAATAGCGGTGACATCTTGAGTAAAGGAGGTGTTTAATGAAGCTATTAAATCTATGTCACGTGTGACGGCAGAGGTTTCGCGAAGAAGATGGATGAATTTCATTTTTGAGAGGCGAAAATAGTGGAAACTTTGTGATTTTCGATGTTATAGGAAATTTTGGAGTAGGCTTTATCGATGTTTTCAATGATGTGACAGAAATGGTCTTGTGACAGTTGTGACTGCTATTTGCTCTTTACGTCACGGCGATTTGCTCGAATTTTTATTTGCGAGGGAGATTTTTTTATAGATCTTCAAAGTCGATAGACATTTAGGACTCCCGCAGTCCCGGTCTCTTTCATGTAGAATTGTTTACATGCTACGCTATTTACATGCATCGTCACCCTTATGTTATGCCGTCTTATAGGTTAGGAATGCCTCTTAAAGCTGCATTTTCACGTAACGAATATATGTACGTATAGGGACATTTTGGTGGTCGTTGTTGGTGCAATTGGTGCAATTCTATCTATTGTGGCCAATAGAAAGCGATCATTTTATAGTAAGTGTGATCACGTGACACTGTTTTGTCAAATTTTTCTATTGAAATTAGTAAAAACAAAACAAAATAAAACGGCATCAAAAATAACCCATTTTCGGTATGTGATGAATTAAAATATGACGTGAAAATATGAAAATGCCCGACATTTTACGAAATCTTTGAGAATAGAAGGAAGATTTAGACGTTTTGCGGTTATATTGAGATGGCGTTCAAACAATTCCCTGAAAATCGCACATCGACGAATGAAGTGCACCGTTGAAAAAAAAGAATCTCGGACGTATGTAATCGTTAACCTCGCTAACTTCGCCGACAGCTGGGCGACCAGACTTTTTTCGTTCAAGGCCAAAGCAAAATTTTTAACGTCTATATTTTCTCCAATTACGGACAATGTAAGAGTCGGTATTTTGTTGTAAAGAAATGGCCAATAAATTCCGGGTTCACTGAAATGCACAAAATTCACTTTACGGTGTAAATATCGACCAAGGATCGGGGCTCATGAACAAAATGAGCACAACTCGCAACCTGCGGAGGGATGAGAGCGATTTCAGCAAGTTGGACGAGCTTCACGAATGGCTCGGCGAACTGTCGCTCTCCAAAACACCCAAGAACCTCCCCAGGGACTTTTCCGATGCTGGTATTTAAAAATAATCCTTTTTAAAAAAGTAACATTAATTTTTTTATTTATGCAATTACGTTGTTTACTTATTAGGAGTCGCTCGTAACAGGAAACTTTTTCAAACATAAGGGAGAAAAATTGCACATTTTTTAATACATCTAATGTTATTTTATGTCACGGTTCATTCATTGATTGATTATGATTAAATGATGTTCTTATTTTCCTTTATATTCTATTAGCCTTACGTTTAGCCCTCTTCTCCATTGGCTACCCGGCAAGACCAATTCTAACAATGACGTGTAACAATAATGTAACAAATTTGCAACATTTAGGTAACAGGTAACCATTATCTAAACGTTACGTAACTGTTGCCTTCAATGCTTGCACGGTAGTCGCCCTTAGGATCGAACAGGGGCGGGGGAATGTAATGAAATTGAAAATGAGCCATTGGTGCACACTTTTACGCGTTTAGTAACGTAACGTTTATTTACACCTTTGTGTTTTAGTCCTTATGGCGGAAGTCCTGAGGTTCTTCTATCCGCGGATCGTCGAGCCTCATAATTATATACCGGCTAATAGCGTTCAAATGAAGACAGAAAACTGGAATACTCTTAATCGACGTGTCATGACGAAACTTGACATGAAGCTGAACAAAGAAACGATCAGGTGTCTGGCCTCCTCGCAACCTGGAACTATCGAAAAGGTAAAAACATACGTGTGGTAACTTCTAATCGGTTACAAATTTCAAAAAAAGAAGGTAAGGGTATATCCTCGAGATAGATAGAGTGCGAGAAATACGTTATTTCGTATTTATACGGTAGCCGCCATCTTGAAAAAAGATTATATTTTTTCGAAATAAATGTAAAAAACACGTTTTTTGACGGTTTTTCAAAATGGCGGATTCATTATGGTCGACCGACAAGTTTCATTGTAATCAGGAGGAAAAAATACGTTAAAAAAAAACAGAAACACTGCCATCTCAATTTTTTTACGAGGATGTCTTTTGCAGAAGATTTATGAAAAGGAATAAAATTTATGAAAAAGGACAAAATTTCTTTTGAAAATAAATCTTTTCTCCGTATAATTATTACCATTATTCGATCGGAAAGACGAAGACAAAGAGACAATGTAAATGAGACGAATGATCAGTACTTTATTGGACTTTCAGATATATCATAATGATTGAATTAAACAATTAATAATTTCATCTTTTGTTCAATTACTCATTTCTTATTATAATTCATATTTAATTTTATTCGCAAAATGTACTCGGTACGTATTGCATAGTGTTTAATCTAGGCGTTTGTAATATTCAAAAAATTAATGTTTTTGTTTCTCGATGATATGGTATTTGTATTTGTAGTATTGCACCTTGTTGAAGGCCTCAATGATAAAATTTGAACAAAAACATTCTTCTTGAAAAAAAAAGAAGGTGGATCGTCACGAAACACAGTTGAAGTATTTTCAAGCGATAGTTCCGATATTCACCGCTAGGGCACTTTTGGATTTTTGTTACTCGCAAGTGGGCGAAGGTTTTATTTTGCGTACATGAAGAGCACGTGGTCACTTACGGGTCGTTAGGATTGTCATCTTTTTTAAAGAAAACGATTACGTATTTGTTGTCTAAATTGATTATCGACATCCTCATCAGGGTCCAATATTACAATTATTCAGAATACCGTCAATTGACCGTATCACCGACTTTAACGGTCATATTTACATTGTTTAAAGTGTAGCGGTTCTTTCAAACGGTGTTACGTCATTTCCTAATCTAAAAAGTGAAATAAGAAAGTATCTAAAGATTTTACAATTTTTAAATTAGAAAATGACGCAAATGCATTAGAAATTATTTAAAGACAGAGATTCATTATATACTTGTTTGAAACGATTAAAGGTACTCATCGAATTTCGTGAGAAGCTCGGTGGTTCCTTAATGTCGCCGAAGTATCAAGAAGTCGAGTTGGCCAGGTCGACAATGGTAAAGTATTTAGTTGTACATTTATTCTTGACTTTTTATTTTATTAAACGTAAAGAAAAATATGTAATGTCCCAAAACTGGAAGTATATATATACACGATTGATTCATTTTTCCAAATGAAAGAATGTAATATTTTTTTTTTTCAAAAGTCAAATTTTAGATACTATTCTTGAAAGTAAGAGTAACATTAAAAATGTCAATATCCTTTAAGTAAATGTGCATTTCCAAATTTTATCCTTTTTATTTTATCAATTTTATCTGTTCTGTAGGACATCGAAGATGAGCTCACTGCTCAATTGACTGCAGAAAATTCAAATCCACCGGGAGCTCCGGAAGTCAAAAATCCCGTGGATTTGTATGAAAATACGGAAAGCACCGAAGCCTCTAGGTCTGGACTCGGCTGGTTGCTGAGCGGATTCGGCATGGGATCGTGGTTGTTCGGTAGTAAAATTCCGAAGCCTTTAGAGTCACAGGCGCCATTGTTGCAGGAGGGCGAGACGATTGAATCGACATCGAACAATGAACCGCCTTTCGGTACGCAACTTTACAAATTCCTTTTACATGCTTTTCTGTTATTCCTTAAGGAGTTTCTGTTTTGTCGATGAATGAACAAAACTCCTGGTTTATTTTTAAATATGAAGAATATGATGAAAGCCTCTGCTAGCGAAGATTGGTGTCGATTAAACCTCTAACATTTTATACCGAAGAATAAATAATAATAAGAAAAATATATTTTAAAATATTAGAATTGAAGACATTTAAAGCCTTTTTTTACACAATTTATTTCGAAATCTTTAGTTTCCTCTATTTCGTACTTATGTTTTACGCGTTTTTTGCATATGCGGTCCCTGTCTAAATCTGTACTGTCCTAATATACCCGTCCAAATTGATATTCTCTACTCCGATCTTCTCCCGACCACAATAAGCCTTTCAATGTCAAAATTCATATTCGAATGTCAAATGGCATTTCTGTCTTGTTCGTAACGTATCTTTCTATGTTTTCCGTGCCATGTGACGTTTATACCAACTGATAAGGTCAAGACAGTGGCGCAGAAAAGTACCGTAAAAAACCGAATATTTCTGTGGTACGGGTATAGAGATGTAGATTTGGACAGGGAGTCGCCATATTGTAAAAACCAACAGTACAGATTTGAACAGGGCCTACTCTACTCTCTAAATCTCAAAGAAAACGTAAGAAATGTAAGGAAAAGATGAATCAAAAGAAAAACATTTTAAAGAATGATTCCTTTTTTGAAATAATAACTTGAAGCAAGAATCAATTAGAATAAAAAAAGTGTTGAATTTATACGACCTCGTTTCGAATAACTTCAGTAATATAAAAGTATTCAGTTATACTGACCACGCAAGCGTACAAATTCACACTTAACATAACATTTAAGTCGAGCTTAATGAAGCGTGACTTGAGCGTGAATTTTGAAGGTCTACTTTTTTTCTCAGGGCCCCTTTGTTTCTCTCAGTCTTAAAATTAATTCAACCAATTTTAGACACTAAAAACATTTG
>JAPYZR010006022.1:0-17119 GCA_030522945.1 Trichopria nigra
CATCGTGTATAAAACCGGTACTGGAAACTGCCTCGAGACATATATGTCTTCCAGGACAGTCCTGGAAACTGCCATTTGCCATGTAAAAATGTCCTGGAATCTGCCAGGAGACAAATTTATACATATATATATAATATATATAAATCCGAAATACTCCCCCAACCCCCGAGCAGCGGGTTATATGCGCGCGCAAGCGCGCGTTTTTCCCAGCGCATGAGTATGGCTGCTCACTATATTGCGCGCGCACTACCGCTTTCAGTCAACGATGAACTCCGTCAACACACATTGAAAATAATTTACCGACTTTTTCCACATATCTACAACATAAGTTTTATCAAATTTGTGCACTCAGGAATACTGCAAAACGTTTTTAATATTGCCGATTACTTTTAAGGTATTTGTTACTATGTAACTAGTGAAGTAACAATTAGAAAAGAATCAATTAAAAAATAAAACCATCAATGAAAACTATTCGCTTAAATTCGAACAAAACACATAATGTACATATTGGTGTTTCATAATTTAATTATATTTGTTTAACATGACTCTAAGATACTGTTAAATTATACAGGAACAATTTCTGGTTAAAAGTTTTAACCTACAAAGTTTATTATTATCTGCATTTTATTGATAATTTCTTTCATATTCTTTTAATAACAGACATATTATCAATTTGAACTGTTATTAATTTTTCAAGAACCACTAAATTTCATCCAGAAAATGATTGAAAAAGATATAAATTATATGCGTTGACACTTTCGTATATATTGTTTTAAAAAGATATTATTTTTATTTCAGGCCATTTTACAAAGGAACAGACAACTACAAATAACGATAAAAACTTACAAAATTAAAATGTCAGGACTATTTGATTTATGCGAATCATACTTTGGGTCACGAAATTTTTACGATGTACTTAAAATAGACAAATCTGCAAATGATAAGCAAGTTAAGAAAGCCTATCACAAATTATCTTTGTTGGTACATCCTGATAGGGTCAAAGAAGAAGAGCAGATAGAAGCAACTGAAAAGTTTAAAGTTCTAGGCAGAATTTATACTATCCTCAGCGACAAAGAAAAAAGAAGTATATATGATGAATCTGGAGAAGTAGATGAAGAGGGTGACGAAGTTAATCTTAGAAACTGGTCTGATTATTGGCGTGCTCTTTTCAAAGAAGTTACTGTCCAAGACATTACTGATTATGAGAAAAATTATAAAAATTCTGAGACTGAAAGGAACGACCTCAAAAAAGCCTATGTGAATGGCAAAGGAGATATGGATTATATTTTTGAATCTGTACCATTTACTAATAGCGAAGAAGAACCACGTTTACGGGAAATTATAGAAAAACTAATTGAAGAAGGGGAAGTCGAAGAATATGATGCCTTTACTAATGAAAGTAAGAAAAAGAAAGATCGTAGAAGGAACAAGTGGGCAAAGGAAGCGCAAGAGGTGGAAAAAATGAAACGTAAAAAGAAGGCAGAACAAACTGATGACAATAGTGACTTAGCACTCGCTATCCAAAATCGAGCTAAGGATCGACGACAAGGTTTTGATAATTTTCTTGATAATCTTGCTGCAAAGTATTCTTCGAAGAAAACAAAAAAAGACCAGTCTGAATCTCCAACAAAGACATCAAGAAAAAGGAAAGCATAGATATAGGAATGTTACCTAAGTTTGTACTATTTATTTTCAGTTTATATATTCCCTTAGCATTAAAAGCCATTATTGAACACATTTTGTATTTTGCATTCATAATAAAATAATTTATCTTCTACTTTTATAAATTATTAAACTTGATTTTAAAGTTTTCTTTTTACAGATACCTTTTATAATATACATAGATGAAAGTTATCTATATTTTGCAATTAAAAGAAATAGAAAAGGAATATATACTAACGCGTCAGTTACGAAGGGTTAGCAAAAATAAAAACAAAAATTATAGTTAAAGTATAAAAGAAGCTATAGCTAGTCAAGTGATTGTCTGATATAACGATGGAATGTATATGCATGGTGAGGCCTTTAAGACCGATGTGGTGAATCACACTTGTACCTGAGTCATGACAATTTATGTTGACAAATAAAATATATATAACTATAGTGGTTTTTAAATATTTATAGTTTGTAACATATGCTATTTCACGATTTAGACGGTATAAATTCTTTGACAAGGTTCCGTTTATTTTGCATGCAAGACTTTTTTAAATAATGCTGAAAAGTAGTGAATTCTAACTTGAAAACAGGCATTCTTTAATAAAATACATATAATACTTTTCCATATTAAATTTGAAACATTTTTAAACCAACCCTTACGATCACAACAGCAGGGAAAGAAACCGATTTCTCTATACGTTTTGACTTGATTTTTCTATGCGTTTTGACTTGATTTTTCTATAATCCATAAAAATTATATATATAATCGCGAATAAATTAACTTTTTTGGTTTTCTTGGAATCATTCGTGGAATAAACATTACGCCACATTTATTATTCTGATGTAATGACACCATAAGGTCTATTTTCACGACTGATGCGCAGACGCAGACGTAGGTGACGTATGGCGAGCTTAAGTCCGGGAAAATTGAAAGTTTCGTACTGTTTCTTACACTTTCCATTATATGACTTCATGAACTGTCATGAAGGTCATGAACTTCCATTCGTAAAAGCAACGAATATAGATGAACATAGAACTCCTGAGTATAACCTAACAGCAAAATTGACCAATAACGTGCGGGAAATATGCTGAAATGACGGTAATATATATGCTGCACAGAAAGCAGAAAACTAGGGGCTTCGCCATTGCGGCCTTTGGCCGCAAACTCCACCAGGGGGCTTCGACCCCTGAACCCCCGGTCGGTTCAGGCCTCAATGGCCTGCGACCGCCCGCCGCAGCCGCTCTGCTCAGCACATCATTCGTTACACGTATATATACTAATCCTATTAGCGTTTGATCTACAATATACAGGGTGTTTCATCTTAATCCGACTACGCATCAGGTACCTCTGTAAAAACGAATGATCTACTACCAAAATCCGAGGCAACTTAACGATGATACCCAATAGCCTCCAATATGTAGGCAACCCTTCATACGCAATAGCCAGATCCCCTTTACAATTGACGTCCACCGCGCATATTGCTACAAAATTTAGAAAAGTGTATATGTATAAATATGGCAACGGGCAGTTTCCAGGACATTTGGCAGTTTCCAGGACTGTCCTGGATGGCCTATATGTCTCGAGGCAGTTTCCAGGACAGCCCTGTAAACGGAAACATATTGAAAGTTAAAAATACGAATTAAAACGAATTAAAATGAATTAAAATGCATTAAAACGGCGGAAAATGAATTCACTTAATGCGTACATGAATTCATTCCAATTCGTATTTTTAATTTTCAATACGTTTTCGTTTACTGGGAGGTTTTATACACGATACGGAATAAGAAACCGAGTTTTAGGCAGGTTGTGACAGTTAGGTTAGGCCAGTTTTAAGCGGGGGGTCCGGGGGGCGCAGCATCACTTTAACACAGGATGTACGTCACACCTGTTGACATGAGATTAAGATTCCACTTTTGCCAATGGGCACAACGAATATGGTTGCCAATGATCCAGAATTTTTTCTCTACGTAATGTTTTCAGATGAAATTTCAAAATTCAAAAGCAATGGGCAGCTTACCGACACAATTGTCACTATTGGTCAGACATTAATCCGCATTGGCACAGGCAGATAGACATTCAAAATCGTTGGAGCATTGATGTGGTATGTGAATTATAAATGGTTACGGTCCGTACTTTTTTGAAGAAAATGTAAATGATGGGCATAATTTTTTAGAGTTTTTGAGGAACCAACTGCCAGTACTTCTCGAATAAGTAGATTTACAAACAAGATTGAGGATGTGGATTCAATTAGATGGAGCACCTCCACACTTTTCTCGAATAGTAATTCGAGCATTTCCTAATAAAAATTACCGTAACAGGTGGATTGGACGCACCACACGTGAAGATTTTGGTGTTCGGTGGCCACCAAGCAGATAAGACATAGCCTGACTTTTATTTGTGGGGATATTTAAAAAATGTTGTTTATGAACACCAACAACTAGAGAAGATATGATGATCAGAATACCGAACCGCTTGTACGAACATCCCAAAGGGCTGTATTACTATAAGTAACAACAGTAGAGGAATTTCATCAGCGAATCGAATTATGCACAGAGCAAAATGGTGGTGTCTTCTTTGAACACCTACGTTAAATTACGGACATGAGTGAGAGGCAAGAGGAGTCACTCTAATCAAGCACCCCGAAAAGTGGGAGTCAAGGGGACTCACTCTAATCAAGCACCCCAAAGGGGACATAATCCTATTACGTCCACGTCGTTGTCCCTGGATCATTCTAAAGATAGGATAAAAATGTGACCTTTACATAACCTTGGGCACTGATGATAAGGTAAAGAACGTTGTTAGATTCTAATGGTAATTTTTTCCACTTTCGCATCCTTAATTAAAAGTTATGTGTCGAAATAACCACACTGGCCTTTAAATGACCTTGAAAAGAGAGCATAGCTGTTTTTACAGTTAAAGACAATCCTTCTCATGAAATTATTTTCACAACGTTTATTCTATCAAAAATGTGAAAATACAGCTCTTATGTAATGTTTTAAGCGCTTGACCTTGAACCAAGGTCACTAAAGGAAATCTTGAAATGTCATTTCAGACGTGAATTTTCCCGCTCTACACGATTCCGGGATTAAAAATGGGGGTTCTTATTTAAAGATTCCGCTTCAACCTTCAAATGACCTTGAAACTCGAGTTCAAGGTCAAGATTGTTGGTACCATTGGATGGACCCCTCAGTCCCCTTCAACTTTTGTAGAGGTCATTTTTTGATATCATTCATTTTTAGAGAGGTATCTGCGTGGTCGGATTAAAATGAAACACCCTGTATATATTTGTCCCCACATATATAATAGAAAAGCCCGCAGAGCCGTATGTATACATATATATTAGCAATCATATGTGCATGATATGATATATTGTTTGCATTGCACTACATAACATACATATATATGTACAAATGAGTATAGTTATAGATATATTGTATGTATAGTTGTATGAGTTGTATAGTTACCGGGGCATGCCGCGTGAGTGCGCGTCGCCGGAAAAGAAAACTGTATTGTCATTCATTAGCGCATTACTTTGAAAATTTTTCGGAAAATAAACGATAATATATTTTTCGAAAATGGCAGTTTTTGAATCAAATCCTGCAAGATATTTACCAGATTATCAAACCGCTCCAATGGAACGTCGTTTTAATCCATACGCTGATAACGGAGGGTATATGCAAATAATATAACCTATAAATAAAGAATAATTGTGATAATGTTTGTAAGTAATGTGATAATTGCTTTGAATACGTTTACAGGAGTGTCGTGGCTTTAGCTGGACCAGATTTTTCTGTAATAGCTGCAGATACGCGTCTCAGTGCAGGTTTCTCGATTTATACCCGTGAACAGAATAAACTCTTTCCTCTTTCGCAAACTACTGTTCTTGGATGCTCAGGATGTTGGTGTGATACCCTAAGTTTAACCCGAGTTTTAGCAGCACGTATGCAGGTAAGACTTTTTATATGTTTATTTTTAACATAACAAAATTAACATACAAGTAATTCTTTATTATTGCAGATGTACAAACATGATCACCTTAAGGATATGTCAACTCCAGCTACTGCTCAAATGCTTTCTACGATCCTCTATCATAAGCGATTTTTCCCATATTACATCAGTAACGTTTTAGCTGGTTTGGATGAAAATGGTGCAGGTTGCGTCTATAGTTATGATCCAATTGGTCATTGTGAACGTGCTAATTATAAAGCAGGAGGTTCTTCAGGTGCTTTATTGCAGCCATTGCTAGATAATCAGGTATTTATTTTCTTTTTAATAACAATTGGCTGTTATATGAAGAACATATATCCATCAACCGTATTGCCAATATTTTGATTGTTTCTAAATATTTATTTCGAAAGTGGTCAAGAAAATAATTATTAATATTCTTGAGCATAAGTATTATAACAATTGGTATAATTGTCATTACAAAAGAAAGTAACAACGCACGTTAAAAATAAATGTACAAAAAGGTTTACCTACATACGTGCTTCTAAAACTCGGGTTAAACTTCGGGTAAACACCATCATTTCAATGCAAAAATCATTATTTCATTTCTAATAAATATAAGTAAATATATAAGTTAATATACATAAAAAATATTTTCAGATTGGTTTCAAAAATCAAGAAGGTGTAGAAATAACTCCACTGACAAAAGAAAGAGCTGTAGCAATTGTTAAGGATGTCTTTATTTCTGCAGCTGAAAGAGACATATATACTGGTGATGGAATATTCATTAAACTTATAACCAAGGATGGCATCATCGATGAAAATTTCCCATTAAGAAAAGATTAATTGTAATGGTTTTTATGTACAGCTCATGCAGAGTCGAATTTTAAATACATGATACTTTCTACACAAACGAGTTTATTTATTTTACTATAATCCTGTGCTACGTACAGAATGCTATCAGTTACATTTTTCAGTTCATAGAACAATAAACATTCAATTTACTATGTAAGTAAGGTAAATGTCCCATTATTCAAACAAAAAAGTGTTCTTAAAAGGGTTCTAAAGTACATAGAACAGTTATTGACCTAACCTAAACACAGGAAAAGTAAAAATAAAAAAGCTTTGAAACAATATTTCAAAATTCAGAAAACGTTTGAATTACTTTTTATTCATACTTTTATGGTTGAAAAACTCGGTCGATAACTGTTCTATTTTAGAACCACCTTAACTATTAATAAGCAAAATTTAAATTTTCAGTTCAATTATAAAATAAAAAGCCATGAATTTTCGTTTACTGAGATCGATATGCATCTATGTATTGGGATCTGACATGAGCCGGTGTCCGATTTGCGAACTACTCAAAGCTTGCATTTCGAGAAAGGTGATTGGGCCATAGTCCAAAATGGCGGTTTTAAGCTTGGGAATTCGCCGACAATAGCGCCAAATGTCAGATCCCAATATGTATATGGGTGTGTGTATACCGTGTATACTTACTGGTCGATAACCCAGATATAGCTAAACAGCATGTAAGTCGACAATTTACCGATAACACAAGTTTTTAAAATGTTCATATGATGTATACATACCTCATTGCGTTTATCCCATCTATACATATGTATATTTACAACTTTTTCAATTTACAGAATTATTTAAGGAAACCTAAGTTATAAAATAGATGGACGCAATTATATTTCATTAATTTAAAGTTTATTAAATTTAGCGGCCCTACATAAAAGCAACGAATGTCATCTGCGGGAGAGGGCCCGAACCACAGAGTAATTATTACTCTGTGCCCGAACGTCAATGCACATACATATAATGAAGTATGTATATGCATATATAGGGACGAGCAGAGAGCTGCGCCCCGGGAGTCCAGGGGGCGAAACACTTTGTGAAGCCTGAAGGCCGCGGGGGCGAATCCACTAGTTTTATTATTATTGTTATAACAATATATATAGACTATCAAAGCTGTTGCTATATTCTTTGCTCCAGTTTTTAACAAATTAAGTGTACTCATCGGTTGTTACTCATGTCGTCATAACCACAAAAATTTATTTCATTTAATTTAAGTAATAAATTAAAATGAGAAATAAGTTATGAGAAAAGTTTTCACTTAAGAAAAAACGGAGAAGTTTTGATTTTTTAATCAATAAATTAAGTAATTGTGTAATGTAAAGAGGTAATAAGAAAAAACTAAACAATGATTGTACTGAATTATGAACTATATTTAAGATTTAAGTAAACAATTTTTATTATAAAGTCATTCACATATGTAAATTATAATATTGTTGATTTACCATCTCAATGTGACGTTAGTTAATAGCACATATAAACGATAAAAATTTTACATGGTTACAACTACACATGTCAATAGACTCGTCTAAAATATCTTATTATTATTTCATATACAATCGCGATATAATAATAACGTATATGGTTGTACAATGTGTATCAAAATAACAAAAAAGAAAACAATATTGAGATTACAGTGTTTAACTATATTTTCTCAAAAGTTTTGTTTCATGGAAACAATGCAATGATTTAAGACTCGTATAAGTTAGAACATAAAAATCAGTTCTTCTGACCCGGTGGTACAAGTGCCATACCCCGATCTTTCCCACGGAGTTTAATACCAAGTACTTTCTCAATTTTTCCAATAACCAATTGATTGGGAATTCCTCGACCCGCTTCATAATCGTTGATGATTTGAGCTTTTTCATTGACTTTCTGTTGAAGAAGAAAACATCGTGATATAGTCATGTAAGATTTATCATATAACTGATTAGGGCAAATATTCTCACCGTCGCTAGGTCTTTTTGTGACATTCCTTTGGCTTGTCTTCCCTGTTGGATAAGTTTTCCAAGGTCGAGAGAAATTTTATCATGCTTTAATTCTTCAGTCTCACGATCTAATTTGGCTGTATTTTTGGTGGTAACATGTTGCCTGTTTGCTCCTCCACCCCCTACATCATTTCAATAATAAGAAAAGATTCAATGCTGCATGATAGATTTACTTTCATACAAATATACTATTTGTTTCTAAACAATAAATATAGCATTTATAGCATACGACATTAAATAATGGGCTCTGAAAAGTTCCATGAAATCTTGTATTCTCGTAAGAGTATAATTAAAAAACCCAGTTTATTACCTTCATTTTTCCAGTTAGACACGAAACAGACATTGATTTTTGCAATTTTTACGTCATTTATTTGAACGTGCAATCAACTCATAAATAACATGTGCATAGACAGAATTTTATTCGACTTACATTTAGCTTGAGTTTCGACAGCGACACCTTGCCGACGCGCAGCGTTTACGGCCTTACGAAAGAAAGATAAGTTTTTTTATTTGGCCTTAATAATGTAAAAATATTATATAGAAACATTGTTTTTTCTCACCTGTTCCGATTTTGTGGCTGAACCTTTCGGGACACGCTTACGCAAAGTAATCGGCGTAGTATCCCAATCTGACATGATGTTCACAATACAAATAAATATGTGTACCACGTAACCGTTCAGAAATTAATCAAGATATATATTACGTAGTGTTAGCGAATCAACGAAATCAACGTCTCTTAATAACTCTGATTTTCTAGCTCGCTTATTATATTTCGAGCTCGATTTTAATCTCTGATTTTACGAATTTCGACCTTCCAGAGTTTTCTGCTAACCTGACGAAAAGCACCACTATAGGCAATATATGTATGCTGCTGACTCTGCGCCGTGGTGTGGCGGAACGTGAAATTATCGTTGCAGTCTTCAATTTGTCCAAATTTTCAAATTTTTTATCAAATCACACCAAATAATCAGCATGGTGACAAACTTTTTATCAATTTTGCGTTGTTCTATAATAATTATTGTTTCCTACTATAAATTAATAAAATATCGAAAAATATAAAATTTATATATTTTACTTTTTAGCGACTGTAAAAATTGTAACCTAAATCCTAAACGCGTTTCCAAAAAGATGTTATTGCACATACATATATGTATATATATGTGCGTTGCTATAGGTCTATAGGTATCCACAGTGACTTATGGTCTTATATGGTATATATGTATATATATATACATATGTTATCTCACCTCCGACCGCCACCTCCGGATTAAAAAAAAATATATATATATATATACATTACATATTAATAAATATATAAATATGGATTTTTTTGTGTGAATTCCTCACTCGGTCGAGATATAATTTTATTTATTTATATTTTTCATTATGTTTATCGAGTTTTTATTGCGCCATTAAAAAATATACTGCCATGATTCATATCTCGGGAGTATATATATATATTAAACATGAAATATAAATTTCTATATGCCCCTGAATAATGGCTTTATTGCGCATATGTGCTTCTGCACGTCCAGCACTGAACACTTATTACTACTGCTTCCAGTTTACACGCCAAGCTGGCAAATAGCATTAGCAAATATTTACCCCCTCTCTTATGTAGAGACTATACACCGATTACGTGTTTTATATATATATATATGCGAAACACTATTTTTATTTATAATAATGATTTAATGAAATATAAATGTACATATTCCACGTCAACGAAAGACCCGCCTCTCTGACCAAAATTGGTATATTGATGGGTTAGTAGTTGACCTGAAAATGCGTTCGTCTGGACCGAAAAGGGCTTTCGAAAGACGCGCACCTTTCGAAATTGAAAATGGCGTCTTAGTTCAGACGCATTAAAGGAGTAACTTCAAAATTTCGATTCCAACACATTGCGGCAGATAAAACGAGGAAAAGTAACTATAAATTCAGTTGAAACTCGGTATTCAGAGGTTACTGTGGTCGCTGATTACGAATCTGAACATAAAATTGTGCAATTCAAGATGACGGATCCAATATGACGACTAAAAAATAAAACGTTGCTATAATTTAAACTGTATATAACTCGATATTGTGGGGTTTTTGGGGTCGTTGATTACGAATCTGAATTAAAAATTGAGAAATTCAAAATGGCGGATCCATATGGCGAACGCATTTTTTAAAAATCGAAGCGTTTTACTTGAAACGTGTTACTCGAGTGTTTTTGGAGTCGTTGAATATAGATCTGACATAGGATGGTTAAAAATTCATAAAAGCACATGCGGACTATATAGTAATATACAGCACACTCGGTTATAGTATAGGGGGAAGTACTATTAAAAACGGCCATCAAGTAAAATTTCTCGGATTAATTCTGGATGAAAAACTGAACTTTAAGGCGCAAATGGATATAAGGTCATTGCTCTTGGCTTGAAGACCATGAATATCATGAAGTTTATATGAGGTACATGGTGGGGGTCTGATCCACAGACTCTGTGGTATATAAAGCTTTTGTCAGATCAATAGTTGAATATGGATTATTTATTTATATCCCTCACAGGAAGACACACTTAGATAAATTAGAAAAAATACAGTACACGCAAGAAGCTCCTATGAAGTTCGCATGAAGCTCGCAGAACCTCCTGGAAGCTTATTTCAATGACCAAAAAACTCCCACGAAGTTCGCGGGGAGCTTCTATGTCCGCTGTTTTAAGCTTCATAGAAGCTATACTTTATAGCTACTCTGATGCTTCCACAGGCGTTTCAGGGAAGCATCGGGGGAGTTTCAGGGAAGCATCCTAAAGGCGTCTCACGAAAAAAAAGTTCGACGGAATGCGGGCTTTAATCGAGAGATTTTTAAACTTATATATTTATTTTAAATTATTCTTTACTTAATTATTCGCACTCGCTCGCATTAATTTTTGGATTGAACGAAACTATATCGAAGAAAAAAATTTTCGGGGGGAAAGCGGTTTTGAACCCGGACGCACGGCACGCAAACATCGACCCTAACCACTACGCCAAAGTATATACATGCATGTTTCACGAAAGATAATCAATAAATCTTGTGGAGCTGAATTATGTTACAATTTATGTTTAATTGCTTTTCACTTATGATATTATTCTTTCTATTTCTCTCATTGATTATTAAAATATTGAAATTATAATTATGCAAAATATTTTGCTTTTCGATTTTATGCATATTATTTCATCCTTATATTCATGCATATATTGCACAAAAAAACCATCACAGAAGTTATGCCGCAGTTATGTATAACAGTAACATTAAAATGTCCGCCTCAAAATTGCCACAGTTACAGAACAGTGATTGTGACGTAATAGTTATATAGCAATTATGTCACAATCACTATTATGTATAACTGTGAAAATTTGGAGGCGGACATTTTAATGTAACTGTTACATAACTGTGACATAATTTCTATGATGGTTGACTGGGAAGTTATGTCGTCGATTTCCAATTCTAAATGCTCATTACTTTACTGTCGACTTTCAAAAAGCTATGAGATTTTTCATTCCTTTTTTCCTGTACAGATTAGTTTAATAAATTTGATAACTATATGATTAGTTTTTGTTAATATTTCACTATATTGAACAACTATGCAATTTATTTGTATATCCTCTATTTTTGTTTACTTTTATTGGTTTTTTTCTGGTATTATAATGTTTAACGATCGTCTGCTGCATTACAGTAATTCTATTTTTATTAGAAAAATCTTACATGCTGAAATCTACTCTCGTATTTCGTCTAGTGTCATGCAGACTAGTATGGTGTTTATATGTATATATTTTATTAGATAATGTCATTTTGATGAATATTTACACGTGCATGCACATGCAATATAATGCATATATCGCATAAGAATCTGACAAAATGTAATAAAGATAAAGTTGTAATGATGATAATAAAACACGATGATGGATTCTCGATCGGTTCTCACTCACAATCCATATGTATATACGGACCTGATTTCAACCTGGAACAAAAGGTCGCCTTTGTTAGTTTTAATTATCACCTTGGACTGTTGTATAGGTATGTCTTAACTTATTACTCTACAAAAACATTCGAGTGTTTGATAATTCTGATCTAAAAACAAATGACATTTCTCGGGATTACCAGCTTTTCGAGAAAAAAATTTCCTGATATTCATTGAATCGGAGCTAGTACTTCAAAATTACCGAAAAGAATAATAGATAAACCCCATTATGTAATTTACAAAACTTAATAAATAATATAGTTTTTCGATAAACTTATATTTGTATATAAGCATTTAAAAAAAATATACCCTAAAAAGTGGCAAAAATTCGACCGTTTTCTAGATCTCAAATTTGAGCTCAGAATATACATGGTGGTCCGTTTTAATCGATATCGATGCGAATATCTCAGAAAGTACGCATCTGATTGGAAAGTTGTATCGGGAAAATTTGTTTGTTTAGATGGGGGACATCCCATGACACCGAACTCGGCCTCCCAGCCCACCTCGGGGGTGGGGCGAGGTTCAACTTACAGATTTTAAATGGGTGTCCCGATTTTTTTTTATTACAGATTCTTATTCTGCGCCGAAAAATATAAAAGTTTTGTCTAAAACATTTTTTTTTTATACGTGACAGATTGCGCTGTAATCGACAAAATTAAAAATGTTTACAAAAATCGATACCGAATTAGAATTTCTCGAGGAATACACATCGTGTTCTCAAGATTAGAAACCTGTGGATAAATGCGATTAAAAAAGAAATCTGATTCGATGAAAATGTTTATTCTGCTTTTAGCGTACGTCACCCGGGAACAACTGAAGGTCGTATATTTGACCGTAGAATCGTTTTGTAGGTAATTTTCGATTTGACCTTGAAATGGTTATTTTCAAGGTCATTCCAAGGTCATCCTAGATTTGACCGTAGTTCGGTGTCATTGGATGTCCCTCATCTGAACAAATAAATTTTCCCCTTACAACTTTTTAATCAGATGCGTGTACTTTTTCCGAGATACTCGCACCGAGATTAAAACGGAGCACCCTATATATGGGAAATGAAATTATATGACGATATAGGTTATACTCATGGAATAATTTCTCTATCATCATTATCAAAAAATATTACTATCAATTAGTATCAAAATATTATCATCATAAACTTTCATTTCCCATATCCCCAAATTTGGAGTCCTGAAAACAGCGGCCTTTGACGCAACAGGCGCATATAATACAATTTTGCGCATAAGTGGTGAAAAATGCAAAAAATAAAGTTTAAACGCTTTTATATATAAAATTTGAATGTTATTTTGTGGTCTAGATACGAATACTATTATATGATCAATACAAAAGCGCGTTTTTGTTTTCGTATGTTATTCTCTGTCGATTTATCAGTTTAAATTTGCATATTTTGTACTTTTAAAGTATTAAATAATGTATGTGTTTACTCTCTTAATTTATTGAAGAAGAAAAGACACTCGTTTAACGTGTGGTAATTTATTTAATCATTTAAGAGTGAAATGCTCTATTCGTTATGAAGTTTAATAACAAATAAGTAATTTTAAAGTTACTTTCTGACTCTATTGATACAGGAAGCATGTATATAAATTTGTAGAATTTACTATTTTGTATGGGTCGATATATAATATTGTAAATCGTCCACGACCCATTATATTTTACAGTATTACAATGTTATAGGTGCAGGTTTGACGAAATTTGAAATCGGATGTTTCTTCTATTAATCTTGACTCCATTTCAAAACAAATCATGAAATATCACATCACAATCTCCCTTTTGTTTCTATAAATAATTACACATACGTCTTGAAAAATATTTTTTAATTTGTACATCATGTGTATTTCTCAACTATATAAAATACTATATATGTTATTAATACCGATGGAGAATAATTTTAAGCATTTACTTTGCAAAAACAATTTCATCTTTAATTAAAATTGGCTTCATTTTCAATGCATTTCTATAATGCATTTATTATAGTGCAGATTCATTATGAAGCCTACTTTCACGGTAATTATCGATGAAAACTTGAAAAGGAACACTACCATATGAATTCGTTTGCAAAACCGCTCGACAACTGTAAACATCGTAGAAATTACTGTTTTGAAAACGTGTGTATATTTCCTAATGTACAAAACAAGCAGTACTTGACGAGCCATCATTCGTGCTTAATCAAATTAAGCATTAATATTTATAGCGAAATTCGTGAGTATAAATTACGTGAGCCTTTTTGCGAAATTATCATATAATTTTTGCAATTATCATAAATTGTAACTAATATAGAATAATAATTGTATTTTTTAAATCATTGTTATTCTTGAGAAATTTTCGTTTAATTTTTTCAGACACATATCGGCAAATATGAATAGTTTACATAAGCAAATCGATAAAATGGCAACATTTTTTCTTCGCAATATTATCAAACAAAAAGAATCACAAATGTTGCCCAACGAAATCCTTCAAAATAACATCCAAATAATATCCGATTCTAATGTATCGATGGATTACAAATGTGATAATGAAATTTTGCAACAAATAGAACTCGGTTGTGAAAGTCTATCTGAACATTTAGATAGTAATTGCGAAAGCGAGTCCGAATGTGCTGGAAACAAACCCTGTAAATCTCGAAAAAGGCTCGAGCCGGTGATACCGAAATTTTCGCTATGCGAACAACAAATTTTGGAGTGTTGGGGCAAGATGATGTGTGACGGTATACTAGAAAAGATTGTGAAACACACGAACGAAGAAATACGCCGGAAGTTACTGATCAATGAAGGGGAACCCAACACTTGTGAAATTTCCCTCAACGAATTTAAAGCTTATATTGGACTCTTATACATAGCTGGATTGGAGAGAGTCACATATAAAAAACCCAAAGAACTGTGGTCCAAACAATTCGGCCCAACGATATTTAGGGCTACTATGAACTTGCAAAGGTTTTCCTTCATTGGGTCCTGTCTTCGTTTCGAAGGCCGGAATATGTCCGAGGAACCAAAAGTGGACAAATTCGCACCGATTCGAGAAGTATGGGAGCATTTCAATCGTAACTGTGTCAAAAATTACCCGCCAACAGAAGTATGCGAAATAGTCGATTACAGAATGGAATTCAAATCGCGAAGTCCATTTCGAATTACAAATACCAGGAACCAGTCGGTATTTGGGGTTAAGTTAGGGCTAATGAATGACACGAGGACGAATTATTTGGTAAGTGTTATTCCATACATTCCGAGTGAACGTTCGAAACATTACGAAACCGAAGACGACTATTACATTCGAACTTTATGGACCTCTCAGCACAATACCAGGAAGAATCATAAGAAACATGCGGTGAACAAGTTTGCGCCCATGTGCGAAAAGTACTCGACGGTTAGAATTACGAATAGATGGTTCGAACAAATGTTTTACTACATTTTAGATTATGCAGCACTCAACGCAACAATATTGTACCATATGAATAACGAAAATCCACAAGTTAACCGTGAAACTTTTCTCCGGAAATTAAGCATAGGGCTTTTAAAAATGTTTCTACCTGTTCCATACGAAACAGCCAACAGGTTATCGCCACACGTGAAGCAACAAATGAAACAAATTATGGACGGATGTCCTCCACAGGATGAGATCAAAGGATTAACGTGCTATAATATCATACATTTAAAAAGATCGACGATCCAGCGGTGTTTTATTTGTGCCGAATCTGTGTGTGAGATGCATCAACGAGGATTTTGCCCCAAATGTTGCGACCTTCTATAAGTGCTTGTTAAATTACTTACAGTGCATAGGTTATTTAGGTGCATTAGTGAAATTTTGTATATATAATGATTCTATCTGTAATATTTTAATTTCAAGTGCATATTATGTAAAAAGCATTTTTAGCGTTACAATTTATAAAAGCAGAGACGTAGAGCATGGTTTGAAAAAATTCTATATGCGTGCTTCTTAAAAAGACGATGGTATTTTAGTTTAATATTTCTACATTAATTTAGCTAGGTATCGTTATATAATTCACTACAAAGTATTGACATATAATTCTAAATTCAATTATACTCCAATTTGTTAGAAACAAATGATAACAATTTAATTGTATCTTATGAATAATTAATTAAGTACATATAGCTTTTTTGATCAATTTAATCAACTATAAAATTAAGCAGCATAATGGGCAGTCAATAACCTATGTAATAAATCTTTTCATCTACATAAATCGTAGTTCGATTATTTGTAATTTCATTCCTTTAAATATTGATGATGCATGAAAGTTAACGATAACATATGATTTGTTTATATTACGTTAGATTGACTCGTGGTTACATTTCAAAATATGGAGTAATTTAGTTATTTACATATCGTATAGTCGGTCTTTGAATACTCTTATCGTATATTTTTTTTTATAGTTAACACTTCAAATGATTATAAGTAGGTAATACAATGGCGATAATTGTAGTAAGATGTAAAAATCCAATTAATAACTTCAGTAATAATAATTCAATGTGTGTATAACGTTAAAACTGGTTAGAAATAAATGATTTAACGGTCAAGTATAATACGTAAAATACGAAAAGGTTTTACTTTGAAACTGTTTCATGATTACGCTCGAGCAAATACTTTGTTCGTCAACGGTCGTCGGTATGTATAAAGGACGTAATTGTAATGCAACTTGACTTTATTGTCTGAAAAATATTGTTACG
>JAPYZR010006023.1:0-10151 GCA_030522945.1 Trichopria nigra
GAAAATTCAACGAGAAATTTTGTAAACAAAACAATAACCTTCAATTTTTATTTTTCTTTATATCCAACATGTTTGTTCAATTTTCATTCAATTTCACTGTTCTTTCTTTGGAAATCGTATTTATTGTATGTGTTGAATTACAGTAACAGGGCAGAACTTTTGAAAAAAAAAACGTTTCAATAATTTTAAATTCGATCTATTTTACTTTCTCGCTTAGGTTGGTAACTGAATTACCGTAAGGGAGGCTAATGTCGTTGCTATTCGTTTACGTATGTACAACGTATTCGTTGCTAATGTAGAACAGTTGCCGACCTAATCTAACCTATAAGATTATGTTTATTCTCTATCAAATGTTGCAAGTTTACCATGTAAGATTGTATGGAATACCATACGAAAGCTAACATATTTATATGGATGTGGGTACCATCTTAAATTGTACAAAGGAGATAGTACATGGTCACTACTGGCATAATGATGGTATCATGTAACATATTTTTTTTTACCATCAATTCCTTACAAACTATTTCTTTCCGTGGCGAATATATCCATACTAAAATAGAAAACGAGGACTTAAGACTTTTGTAAATATGATTATTCGTTCTTGAGTTATCGTCATTGCGTATGTACGTATACGTACACTATCCCGGACATTTCGACTTCGAAGTGCAATCATTGGTCGCCTTCAGGATGGTTCGAATGAGCAACTTCCCCCTTCGGAATGCCAATCCCCCTGTTACAATGATGTTGGGAAGCACTCAAAGCCACCCGTGGATTATTATTATATTATTTCCTCATTCAGCCTGTCCTTTGACGAATTAAGACCGATGCCTTAGTTGATGCAGCTAACGCGTGACACCGTATTCAATACATCTTGAATTGATATTAATACAGCAGAGTTCAGAAACAATGATAAAGCAAAAAAAAATATTTTAGATTCTTTAACGAGATGCATGTTTGTTGTTTACAGGCATACACAGCAGTTTGGGCCAGACACGTGAACTCGACACGCATAATCGGACACGTCGCAGCACTCTGAGTAGTGTGAATAAGTTATACATTGGAAGTGTGCCTGCACAAGATTCAGTACTTCGTATGGAAACTGCGAGAGCAAGTTACTTTTATGCCACCGACCATCCGGACTGTGTAATAGCAAACATTGGTAAACAACATTTCTTTGCCAAGTTACTATACGGAACCGTCACCAGATGGCATCCTGATGCGCCAGTATCCTGGTATAAGGTAGAACCTGGTGAAACGAAAAAATTAAGCGCTACTGGGAATTATGCCGCTACTGTACTTCAAGTGACTAATACACAAGGTGTAAGAGCCATGTTCTATGCGTACCGAGGCAAAACTCCACGAGGAGTTAAAAAAGCTCCAAAGACGTTGGATGTCATCGAATTCGACGTTGCAATGATTAATGTTTTTCAAATCTTTATTAATGTTCAGCAGGGTGGTAAGGATTACTCCGTCGGTGAAGGAGCCCAAATGCTCTATGAAGCAATGTTTCCAAAAGACCAAGAAGATCCTTGGAATAAAATTGTAAATAAAATCAAAGACAAGTTGGACACTGCTACATTGGTTACAATAAAAACCATTCTTCAAAATGACATACAACCGCAAGAAACAATGATCTCGTACATGGTAAGTTCCATTGACAAGCCTTTCGTGCACGACATGTACATGGCGCAAGTACACAAATTGGTCAGCTATGAGACTAAGTTTTACTTTTCTTACGGTGGAATAAAATATATCGACATCAATCTGTACATATTGCCATTATACGTACGCACTATTAACATGAAAATGGGATTGTATTCGTTTGGCATAACATATCAGAAAGAAATGAAATTAACGACGGACGAAGTAGACTTGATAAAACAGTACATGCAGAACTTGGCCCGGGATGCCATTAGGCATGTTGAACGCATAAAAAGGATTAAGTTTGACCATGAGTATGATCACATGAATCCGGATTCCTTTTATGACATATTAATGAGGATTAGAACGCTAGCAGCAGTACACGGAGAAGAATATTTTTCATATTGGAAGCAAGTAATTGATCCCAAAAACAGCCCAAAAATCAATAAAACCGTCGTATCATATTCGGACTATTACGGACTGTCAACGCTAAGGTTGTATAAGGAAGCTTTGATAAATATAGGAATGGAACCATTAACTCCACGAATTGTTGAAGTCTCTTCTAATGAAATAAGACGACTTAAGCTTGAAATGCTGGAAATTCATTATGACGGCAATTATCGACAGATGGACGTAATTTGCGGAATATTGATGAAGTTTGAAAATGACGTCGAACACATGTTAGGATCTAAAGGATATAAATTTAACAATTTTAATCTATACGGTCAGAAAATCGAAAGTATAGAAGTTAGAGGCAACGCTCCTACGTTAGACTGTCTCAGGATCATTTTAACGGATGGGAAAGACAAAGCATTTGGATTCACTTGTGACAAATTACAAATGTCGTTTAAATTGAAACATCACTACATTTCTTCACTGTTTATGTCACACCATGATGGGCGTAAGGATGATGCACGAATTGCCAACATTGCAGTGTCTTACCAATTGATGGACACTTTTAATGACGGTGAACCAACGGATGATTAAGTTTTCAAATCGTTACATTAATATGATATCATGCTAATGTAATGACGATACGGCTGCTAAATTAGTCAGTGATAAAGATCAGATTCAATTACTAATTACGATTATTTGGAAATTATTATATTCTGCATCAATTTGATGAAAATAAGTATACAAGCTGCACCAAGATTATTTCTATTACAAATGCTACAATTATCGTGTTCTTTATTCCTAATCAAATAGTCGCATTAAATGTACCATCATCATATGGACTCTTGGAGTTCGGGAATAAGTTACACTCTCGAAACTCTATGAATACCGCGTACTAGGATAGAAATTCAGATGTTAAATGAAATTTTCTTGATGTAATAAATTCTTATTATATCTAAGTCTTTTCTGTCTTTTGTATCACAAACATTGAAACATTTTGAAAATATTCGTCCGCCATATTGGATCTGCCATTTTTAATTTCGCAATTTTGACAACAGATTGAAAGAAAGTGTAATAATACATATTCAGAAGAAATTTAATTCGATTACATTCGATATCGCCATTTCTAAACGATTGTTCAAACAACATTTTTAGGTGAAAAAACTCGTTTCTTTGCGAAATAATCGAAAGAATCTTCTTCGGAAGGATTTTTTTATTTTAACCATAGAATCGGAAAGTACGACAAATTTTACGTTAGAAATGATTTTTCAGTTCATTTTATCAACGTCTATCAGATGCATGATACCCAAAAAGTGTATAAAAAATCGTCTTTTTGGGACTTGTATGGGCTATAGGCAGTAAAAATAATTATTAATTTTATCAATAATTTATTGAACTCGTTTTTCAAATATATTTGGCGAGTAATGTATCCTCCTCGTAAACGATTTACACGAATAGACGAATCTCCGCACTTTACCAAAAATTGTAAACTCATTTTGACACCCTAACAGTATGAATAAATACACGGAAATACTTTTTGATGGAAAAATTATTAAACTTATTTGTAAAGTGAGGATTTACCGGCGGTTATATCAAATATTAAGATAACACTATTAAAATATACGTAAGATAGAAAATACTAGGTACTACGTGTATGTGAACGCATATGTAAAATCTACGAAAATCGTTGAAATAATAATAGATATCTGAAATAGTAAAAATAAGTAAGCTTGTAAGAAAAATTACAATAATTCGTAGGAATATGAAATGAAACGTAGAATTGGTATACTTAAATGTTACTACGGTTTATAGTATTTTTTGGTCCACGAGGGCACCGACTGCAGCCGATAAATCACGACCGCCACCGAGCGATGTTTTTCACTTCTTGATAAACGAGTGCCTTGACTTCGTAAGCTTCTTAGCCAATAGATTATTATGCGGGGCGGAAAATTGATACAACTACTGTTGAAGTGCTGTAACTACTCGATAGATGCGCTACAGTATATAGCAGTTTCTCGCAAGCAATAACAGATTCTTTCTGTACAATTTATGTGTTATGTACAATTTGCGTCTGCGGTATAGTAATATAACTATATATATCAAGAGTATAATTGTGTTAAATAAGAAAGCCAAACCGTATGTATAGCCTAATTTGATAGGCGTATGTGTACGTGTTGTGAAATGCTTTTAAAGAAGTAATTTTTACAAAATGTTTTAGTAATTCTGTGGTTTCCCAGTCTCATTTTTACTAAATTTTGTTGCAAATATTCGAATCGATTCGACTAATAATTACAGCATATGTAGGAATATTCTCTATTGAAATGTGTAAATGTCGGGAAAAAATGTATAAAAAAATTTTGTAAATATATTACAAACATTTTCCTTATATCCCTACTTTACAACATAATGTAGTAAAATATATGGTCCTATTTGTATCGAAATTTTCAATAGAAAGTCTTTCCGTGTAGTTTTTGGAACGACTTAATATCATAGGTCATATACGTGGAAACAATGAAGCAGGCCACCATGAACGAACTTCGTTTTTGAAAGACCACCGCGCATTTCTTCTTTGTTTATTTTACAATGTAATGGACTCCCGCAACCGGAATATAGTTGTCAATATTGCAGTGTCTTACCAAATGGTGATTTCTGTTAATGACACCGACCTTGCCCTGGAATCAATGAAGGACCAAGTAATCTTCATCGCAATAGCAGTGTGATTTACAATATTTCGATAGTACTGATTTATTATATTCGTATGATTGAGAGGGAGCAAACAATTACGGAAGAGAAAGAGACAATACATTTTTTCGTAACTAAATACAAACGCATTTACGTCATGTACTAGCGCAAATATATATATAAATATCACAAATATACATCGACACTTAAATATTACACTTACATATTACATAAATGCCGACGGTGCAAAAGTCACACATTCATTACCGACCGATCCACTTATTATCGCTCGCTTGATTTGTTATTATGAATTATTACACGAGTAGAGACATCTATAGAAATAAAAAAATCCTAATATTTGCGCTATATAATTGTATATGTATTTCAAATATGGCGTTGAAAAATCTAGAAACTTTAATACTATACAAAGAATCTGACAATGAAAAATCTCTGTTAGCTCCTGCTTCCGAGAAATGTGGGGTTAAAACAAAATAAAAACAATCTTTTTCATCGTACACCTCACCGGCGATCCGATCGCACCATGACACATACATATTTCCTATCCATCAGTATTCTCTGCGGAATTCTGTTTAGGTTTTAACTCAAATTCATCGCCGTTGACCGTTTGATTCAACTGATAGGATACTGCGATATTTGCTATTCTACCGTTCCAGCCATTGCCATCCCTGGCGGCGAAGACAGAAGCGATATAATGGCCGGGCACTTTGTAAGTGACCCGTACATTATAACAGTTATGCCCAAAGTCTTTAGTACGGCCATCTGTTACATTAATTCTCAAACAATCTACAACGTCCCAGTTTCCCAAGACCTGTATGCTATCAATTCGATGCCCCTTTAAATCCAAGGTCTCAATTCTGGACCCGTATATGCCTAAAAGATACTGCTTGTTTTCAAATACTAATTTTATACCACATATTGCGTTGTGGCGAGTTGACCAATGATATTGAAAAATCATTGATTTAAGGGCGGCGCGTCTTTTCACTTTGGGTGAGACATCAATAATGGGTGGCGTGAGCGGTTCACTGCCAAATCTTGCTAGAGCTTGTCGGTACAAATCTGGAGATTCGCGTCCAAAAAATTCAGAATAAGCTACAATCGTGTCATTGATTTGAGGATTGTTGATAGGATCTACAACGTAGTGCCAGTATGAGAAATAATCCTCGCCGTGTACCGCAGCTTCAAATCTAGTGTTCATTAAAACATTATAGAAGTTGTTGGTATTCATAGTATCATAATCGTAATTTAGTTTTTCCCTTTTCACCCTTGACACGTGAGCCACAGCATTCTTGATCATATTTAACCTGTATATAGAAACTAAATTAACTTCATCTTCGGTCATATTTAACTCTTTGGCGTAGGCTATGATGAACGTGTAAAAGCCTAATTTCATGTTGATAGTTTTAGTAAACAATGGCAGTATATGCAGGTTGACGACTTCATTCCTTAATCCTTTAGCGGAAAAGTAAAATTTTGTCTCGAAGCCGACAATGTCGTCCACCAGATTCATGATTACACCGTGTACCAGTTTATTGTTTTGTTTAACCATACTTACGATGTTTTCTATTTTTGCTTTGATGGGTTTCATGTCGTTGTCTATTATGGCGTTTATTATGATCAGCGTTCTTTCTTCGATCAATTCGACAACCTTGTCTTTTACAGCAGTCCACGGGTCGACCTCCTCGTCCGGGAATAGCTTCTCAAATAGTGTTTCGACCACGGTACCGAAAATCTCGTTCGCGCCAAGCACGCCCTCTATAATTGTGTCTTTAACTATGAAAAGAAGTAGATCCTTGGTACCAAAGTCGAATTCAACAACCGGTAATATACTCTTCGGTTCCGTTCCTCCAATGGGACTTACGCCACGTAATCCGTAATAAATTGCCCTTTTCTCCTTATCCTTATTTTTTATGCGCATTCCAGTAGCGGCAAAAAGTCCTTCGGCGCTAAATCGATGCCCTTCGCCAGGTTTGAGGGTCCAGGATGACAATGGATTATCAGTAACCCAGTCGCTGACTGTTCCATATATCATATCGACCTCAATTTCAGTTTTTCCGATATTGACCACCATTCCATTTGGGTGATCACGTGCATAAACATACCACGTTCTTGCCACTTCCATGGTAATCTTGCTGCCGGATGGTCCTACGGAACCGATATCTAACGCAGTTACGTGGGCTAAATATGCCCGACGTGTGCGAACGTTTACTGATGGATCACTCGATGATTGAGCGAGTGCTGCGAGATTAAAAGACATTACAAAATATATTATGACGTCTCATTAAAGTTGCTTTAAAGATTTCCGCATCAAAAGTTCCGATATAATATTTATGGCAGAATGACTTAAAAAACTAGAAAAAAAATAGTCAGTTGTAAAAATTAGTTCTTACCAACGACGCACATGACGATTGTCAAAATTAATGCCATTATGCTTGATACAGAGGTCATCACCGCACAGCAAGTGACTATAGACGATATATTTTTTTTTTAACTTTTCTTTTTATCGCAATATTCTAAATGACGCACTATCAAAACCTTATCGATAATAATTCTATTATTATAAACTTCTGTTACGGCTTGAAGAAAACGTGTTTTTATACTAGATAAGAGCAAGTTTTATATTTCGACATAATATTAATTTGCCATTTTACCTTTTATTGTTGACTTTTTCGAAATTTGAAAAAAGATCACGAATAAGAATAGTAAATATTGTTATTTAACTCTTTTTATTTACGTTTTTTTTTTTAATTTAATTGCAAAACATATACACATATACAACATCTTTTTCACAAGATAATTTGCGAAATTGTCCGAGTATAGTTTTCCCAAACAAAAATTAAAAAGTGCCGAAAAGCTCGAATAAGTTCGATACTTTATCAATCTCGTATCATGCGAAGTAAAAGCTGTGACATTGGAGCAATTGAATTCGTCATGTTCGATCATACTGTAAACTTCCTACTTGTTTTTATCTTATGGAAGTAATTTTGCGCTAATCGGTCTATTAAACGGGTAAGCGATAATAATTCCGTAAACGCTACAAGGAAGGAATACAATATTTTGAAATTCAATATGCTAAGTGTACAACGTTGTTCTCGAATTTGAAGACTCGCTGGTGAGATTCGGCATAACAATTTATGGAAATTAATCGTATCCTCCACTCACTTTTCTGTTGCACTTTATCATTGATTAAATTAAAGACATAGATATTTTTTACTACAGAACAAAAGAATCTATTTCATCGTTCACCTCACCGGCAGTTCAATGGCAGATTTTTGCATCAAAAGTATTTATAGGAGAATGTCTTAAAGGGCTCGAATGATAATGACAATCGTCAGAATTGAAATACTATTGAAATACCATTATACTAGATACAGGGATCGTCAATGCTTAGCAGATGGTGTTGGGATGATATTTTTTACGACAATTTACTAACACATTACGACACACTAAGTAAGTAAGGTCAAAACCTTACCGGTAATAATGTTGTAAACGTAAAACGTGTACAAGATAAGAACAAGTTTTCACTTTTAATACTATTTTATTTTTCGGTTTTATCATATGTTAAGTTTTCAAAATTTCCAAAACTATCCAAAATAAAAATTTAAAAGATTAAATAAAGGTCTTGAAAGTAACGAATGGTTGGAGGGCAAAAACAATTTCGCGACAAAACAGGAACGATACCAAATGTTATTAATACGGAAAAGCATAGTAACGGGATGACTGTGTCGGGTTTCACTGACGACAGCGCCAAATTTAGTGTTCATTTTAACGGGACATATATGGTTTTAGGTTTAATGATCAGTAAATTGATTAAAAAAGAAATCATTCAATTTATTGCGTTACTGCAGGGAGCAACCCACAGTAAAATTCTGTTTGATATGTATTATGTGTGACCGACATTTTAAATGAACAAAAAAAGTTAGGTAGTGTATAAACGGGATATGGCATGCTCAATAACTGATAACTTATTCTTCATTCCCCGACCCTCTTATTTGAGCGTGCGATAATAATTACTCAAACATGACAAGAACCAAATGCAATATTGTAATTTTCCAAAATTACATTCGAGCAATGCTAATGATCTGTATAACAATTGGCAAAAAAAAAACGGTTCCACCTTCGTTGCGGTCTTATGTAAAGACTTGTATTCATGATATTAAAATGACAAATGTTTCTCAATTCGGCAATCACTTCGAGAAATAACCAAATAAAATTACGAAATGTATAAAATTCATATATATCGTCTAAATTATTTACGTCACATATAATTATATCTTATTTTTACCTCGTATGCTTAAATAGGTTTTATCTAGTTTTTACACAATACGTTCGCAACTATAATAAAGTATTGTCGATTGCGCAAGTGGACTGTGTTTAAACGAAATTGATGTAACCAAGGGTTCTTGTAATGTGCCTTGTTTTAATAGTCATTTTAAAAATTATACCTCATTTATAATTATTGTACGTGAAAAACATGTGTCTAAATACGGATTATGTAATGTTACATTGTACACGCTGGAATACCAGGTTTTGGTGATAAGTCGCCAAATTTCCATTTAAAATGTACATTCCCACTTAGCCTATATATATATATATATTTAGTATTTTCCGAGGACTAGCAAAATATATACAGATATCAAAAAGAAACGCACTTTAATTATATTGTTATAAACAATTAAAAATTTATTACCTGTCGAAGATGAAATCCTGATGATAGCGACAACGGTTGCATCTTGTACTGCATTTAGAGGAGAAATCAGTCTCTCTGTCGATATCGTCAAAACCATCCGCCTCTTCTCTACAGATTAATCCTCTCGAACTCAGTATGAGCTTCCAGGCTCGATGGATAAAGTAGAGCAGGCAAAGCGATTTCCTGCGATAAGAAGGTTGTAATCCGGAATTCCCCATTTTTTTATTATCTCTTCTTCTCTCTCGCATTTAACTCCCACAAGCCGTAACGAGAAATTAACGGTTTGCGAAGCATTCCCCATTACATCGCTTTTCAACCAATTTCTTAGTAGGTAAGTTACACTCGAGCCCGACTTTGTGTTTCGCTTTTATGATGCACTTCTGGTGGAACATATTCGCATATTTTGTAATCGCATTCTTTCGCTTTATTCTTTGGCCGAGGACTCGATGGAACACATTTCCGCACTGCACTTAACCTCACTTTTTTAAAGGCGGAAGCCGTGTTTTATTTTCCATTGTTCTCTATATGTATTTTTATCGTGTATGAAATTTATTATCGAGTCACATTTCAGTCAACATGTAGCACACACACTATACGTTGAGTTCGTCTAAAAAAAACATACAATAATTTTAAGGTGGCTCATCCGTGAAGGGCCGAAATTCATGGGCGCATTAGGAGGGCACTTCACTTGAATTTGTATTTCTACATTTTTCGACGTGAATTTACT
>JAPYZR010006024.1:0-11049 GCA_030522945.1 Trichopria nigra
TATATTTCTCTCAGTGTTTACCCTTAGAAGTAAGACTAACATTGTCCGACAGTGCGAACGCGTACGTACAGAGAGTGCATAAATACTAGTGAAAAAAATAAAACCTAAGGACGTTATTTTCGACGTGTAAAAAAATCTTGTTGCCGGTCTATATAGCAAACGAAAATTCTTTCGCATTGACTGTAAATTGAACGGAGAATAATTTTTTATGAGTCAATTGGCTCGAAAACGAACGATTATCTAGATGTACAATAAGCAACATACAATAAATTCGTTATATACGTATGCATGAAAGGTGTGTGAAATTGTGAATTCATTCCTAACCTTTTATAACACCAAAAAAATATAGTTTAGTTTTTATAAAAATCAAATAAAATTAATAAAACAAAAATACGATCCAAAATTTATGGTAAGATCGGTGATCGTCGTGTTGGATTTCGAAGGAAGTTGTTGCCTTTGATCGTCACGAGCAAGATGTTGAAACGTGATAATATTTTTTCTTTCTTTCATTTTGTAATTTTTTAATTAATTTTGTAATTTTTTGTAATTGAATATTATTGAATAGATGATTATTCATCTTAATTCAATTATCGTTGAGATTATATGAGCTTAATCTAATGCGTATTACATTCTTAAATGTAGAATATAATTAGATATAAAGGGAAAAATATTATTTTCTTTCTTCATACATACGTATACACGTCCCTGCCATTCACAAATAAACTTTCTTATATTTATTGTATATTAGGTCATTATTATTTTGTTATATTTATGAGGATTTTATTATCCTTATAATATAGATAAGGAGATTTATATGTTACCAGTAATCCGTGCACTTTAAAATACTTTAGCATATATATATATATATATGACCACGAATGGAAGATGGCACAAGGAGAACGTAATGGATGCAAGCGCAATGAAACACTAACTCCTAAACTTAATCCTCTACGCTCACGTACGCAGTAGATGAAGTATTTAAATCATTCTAGATTAAATTAACATTGACCTATGCACCAATTCACAAATGGTACGTTTTGAAACATAACTTATTAATATGTAATATTTTATAGAAAAATGCACTCTGTATTTCTCGAATTACGGAGTATATATATAGAGAACAGAATCCACGTCTAAATTAACTAAACTCTAAATTCCACAATATACATTGTAACTAAACTTGGGTATAGCTAGTTAGCTAGGTTCGTTATACACGATAAGGAGGTGAATCTCTAAAAGACTACAAAAAAAAAAAAAAAAAATAAGTCAATGCTATGGCAGCCTGATGGGCACCTTGGCCACCGGCAGCCAGTTACGCGCGTAAAGGCACGACCGCGGAGGCGTCGGGGTGCAGAAACCCGGGTAGAAATATTTCGAGGCGTTGTCAAGTAAATGCAAGGCACTGGTAAGTTTTACGCGAGGCAGATTCGCCAAAGAAAACTTATAATTTTTTTGTAAAAAACTACTATTAATGAAAACTGCCTGTCTAGATTTTTCCCAGGAAAACTTGCAATTAACGACAATTAGGAAAATTCACAAGTTTTTTGTAAATAATTGTTAGTTTTATTATTAATGAAAAACTGCCTGTCTAGATTTTTCTCAGGAAAACTTGCAATTTACGACAATTAGGGAAATTCACAAGTTTTTGTAAATAATTTGTAAGTTTTCCTATTAATGACAAAATTTCCTTTCTATATTATATTATTAGAGAAACTTACGATTTTCAACAATCAGACAAACTCATAAGTTTTTGGCAATAACTTCTTAGTTTTACGATTAACGAAAAATTATTTTTCTAGATTATTGTTTTACCTTCAAAGTTTTGCTGTGTAGCAACGTATTTAGCTATTATATAGAAAAACTATGCAAATTGTATACGTTAGTTTATTAACTTAACAAATATTGTAATATTGTACAATTTTGAAATGTTATTTACTTTATTATTTTATTATCCACATACCCCCGCATTGTTTATTATAAACACACTTTATATATAATCAGCTTGCGTATATATATATATATATATATATCCTGCTTAATAATTGTATACGTTAGTTTATTAATTTAACAAATAATTGTAATATTGTACAATTTTGAAATGTTCTTTACTTTATTATTATTATCCACATACCCCCGCAGTGTTTATTATATACACACTTTATATTATAATCAGCTTGCGTATATATATATATTTCCTGTCGTTGGGTGACAGTTATTAATTCTGTTTATAAAGAAAATATATAAGCAAAAATGAATAAGCAAGCATTAACCAAAAATAGAATCCGGAAACTGAGAAAAAAGAAGAAGCTGCTGTCTGACATTGAAAAAAGTAAGTGACACCATCAGCTTCATTTTAATAAATTTATTTTCAGTTTAGAAATTAATGCATGATAGATTAAATTATAGGATTTGTATAGGAAACATTTTATTTATTACAAGCATAATTTCAAATATTTTTTATATTATTTTTTGCAATTATTAATTATATTATTTTTTTTTTTCATACATAATTTAATATTTTAAATATTGGTTTCATTATTTAGCAATTATAAGGACATTACATAAAGTTTGACAAAATATTTACCGTGTCATTGAAAACGTTATTCAAATTAATATCTTCAGTGCATCTCCTAAAATGTATTTGTAAAATAAGTTAGATACAATGTTCAATTATAGTAAACCAATTATGGTTAATTATTTTTTTTAAATATTAATTTTACTAATAACAAATTTTAAGCAAATGTAAAGAATGTGAAATGTATGAGAAGGTACATTTAAACCGCACTTAGATTTAATACCCTAATAGTATAATGTTGCAATATCCTAGAATAATAAAATTAATTTTTGAAAAAAAGGAATTGTAGACTGCCCCTCAAGAATGTATGATTCTACACCAGGAACATCAAATCAAGAACAATTGAACAGCTCAAGAGATTCAAGTAAGCAAATGAATTCTTTTGTTAAGTATAATTAATAAAACTTTTTGATAATGAATGATATTACATTTATATTAATAGGTGAGCAAAGCGAATTAGAAATTGGCACTACCCGTAATGTTCAATTACAGCCAGGTGAGATTATTGCGACAAGTTCTTCATTACAATTTCTGGAATCGGAATTAAATCAACCAATACCAGAAAGTAATGAAGAAGAAGAAATAAACGAAATCGAGAATCCTGACAACGCTTACTATAGTCATGATGAAGAAGATTTAGAAAGTGATAATGAAATTCATCATGAACCGAAGGAATTTGATGAAATTGAAGAACTAAAGCAATGGGCTCTTGAATGTTCCATACCACATTCGCATTCGGACAAATTAATAGGTATATTAAGAAAAAGATTACTTCCAGAGTTACCCAAAACTTCAAAAACTCTCTTACAAACAACGTTTGCAGAGTGTAAGATAAAAAAACTAAATAGCGGAGAATTTGTTTATATTGGTATTGGAAAAGGACTATTAGCTTGTTTGAATACTAATTTACACAAAGATAATGTTATAGAATTGCAAATTAATATTGATGCAATACCTTTGTATAAATCCAGTGCAAAGCAGTTTATACCAATATTATGTAAAATTCATTTTTCTCCAGATATTTATACCCCCTTTCCAGTTGCAATTTATTATGGACATGAAAAACCAAACAATTTGGATCAATATTTAGAAGAATTTATTAGTGAAATTAATGAGTTGCAAAATACAGGAATTGAAATATCTGAAAAATTGTTTTCTGTTCGTTTGAAATGTTTCATATATATGCGATACACCAGAAAGATCACACTTAAAATGTATAAAAAGTCATGGAGGCTATGATGCATGTGAAAGATGCGTAGTTCACGGATTGTACTATGACCATAGAATGACATACCCCGATATAAATTGCGAAAAAAGGACTAGTGAATCTTTTCGCCTGCAAAGTGATAAATCACATCACATTGCTATCACTCCTTTATTACGCATTGAACCTGCATTTGACTTAGTATCAGGATTTGTGTTAGATTTCATGCACTTAGCATGTCTTGGTGTGATGAAAAAATTACTTACATATTGGTTAAGTGATTTAAGATACAAGTTAGGAAGAACAGAAAGAGAATTATTAAATAGTAGAATGGAAAATTTTAAAACACAGGTACCAACTGAATTTCATCGGAAACCTCGAACAACTTTGTATGTAACTAAGTGGAAAGCTACTGAATTTCGCTTCTTTTTGTTATATGGTGGACCAATTGTGTTAAAAGGAATCTTATCGAAACAAATGTACGATCATTTTTTATTGTTTCATGCAGCAAGCAGAATTTTGTGCGATGAAAAACTTGCACTACAAAAAAATGAACAAGCCAAGTCGTATTTAAAAAAATTTGTCGAGCTTGGAGCTATAAGATATATAATTGAGATTTTTATGTTTTGAATGTACATAATCTTCTACATTTAGCAGAAGATGCAAAGAACATGCAATGTAACTTGAGTTGCATTACAGCTTTTCCTTTCGAAAGTCTCTTGGGCAAGCTAAAAATACTCCTTCGGTCTGGAAATCGGCCTCTTGCACAGGTTGCTCGACGTTTAAATGAATTTCATTCATTAATAAAACCACCAATCATATCAGAAAAATTACAAATAGTGAACGAATGCATGCAAGACAATATGATTACAATGAAAAAAATTAAATTTGAAGACTCGGTTTTCACAAATTCTTTTCCCAATAACACTGCTGTGCTCAGTGATGGAACATTTATTGAAATTTGTAATATTTTTCGAAAACCTGGAAAATCCATGATTCAATGTAAAGGCAGAAAAATGATCTTCAAAAAACCAATTTTTTATTATCCTACCAATTCGAAATATTTAAATATGTGGGAATTACGTTCAGAGCTCAACATGGAAGAAATAACTTTTTCAGCATGCGACATTGTAAAGAAACTTATTACTCTGTACGTACAAAATAACGAAAATGAACGTAAAATTTATGCAATGCCTCTATTACATTAAAAAGTCAATTATAAATCATCAAATGTATATTTCTATTGTATATATTTAGAAAATTGTAAATGACTAAAATCGGTTGTATTAAAAAATAAAACACAGGATAACAAATCGTATAATTATATTTTAGCCTTTTTAATAAAATACCTTTATTAAACATATAAATCCGAAACATCACTATAGATTTAATAATGACACTTCACCATTATTGCTCACAAAACCAACAGCGACTTGCAGTGGTATAAGGGGAATGTAAAAATAAGCGAGGAAACTTTGCGTCACGATTTTACACTTTGGGAAATTATTTAATGAAATTTCTTTTTATTAATGTATTTCTTGTCACGAAGGCTACCCCGGGTGAAGTGTGACTTCAAGGAGTCATTGCTGTAAATGGGAAAATCATACCTCAAAGATTGACGCTCGGCCTTTAACCGTCCAATTTTAGGTTAAAGATATGACGTTCACCGGCGCACGTCAATCATTAAGGTAAGGTTTTTCCCACTTATCGACTGAACCGTTATTTCGGTGGCCTCCGTGGTAAGGAATACATTTAGAATCAAGAGGAAAAATTTGCACGTGAAGTGCACAGCGTTTTTGAACCGGGTTTGAAAAGAAAAGTCAACACACAACTATCAATAGCGAATTTCGGGACTGGAGTTGACAGAGTTCCCGCCGACCGGTCCGCCATCTTGACTAACCAGACCCGATATTTTTCTTTGCTTTTGACTGGTAGTCCAATCGGTCCAATCCAACGTCAGACTGGTTTCGGTTGTTCCCGTGTTTCCCGAAATATTGAAATTAAACGACGAAGCAACTCTCGAAATGTGTATGTATATGCACATTTGTATGTGTACATTTGCATGTATGCTATATGGAAATTTTAGAAATTGGTATGCGTTATCTCTCTCTCTCTCACACACTCATTACATTATTCATAATAATTCATTTATACACATTTATTTCTCTTTTGACTTTTATTATTCTCTCTGATCTAGCTCTCTGTACCAGCAACGAATATAGACACATGCATAGAAGCGCGGAGCGTATAGGGAGGATGGTACGATAACAAGAGAGAGATCCGAGTGTTTCCCAAGCAGGAGAGACAAGGACGGTACCATACGAGAGAAACATACTACCGCTGTATGTGTTTGCCAATAACCTGACCATCTTTTAACATGGGCTCAGCGCTACTTCTATACATTCGTCTATATTCATTGGTACCGCACGCATACTGCACATACTATAGAATTCCTAAAAATTTATAGGAAATCTGCATACAAGATATTTGTGCCCGATTCCTTTGTACCACGCTTTATCTAAAATATATCGAAATTACATTGTGTACGACTTCCGCGGCTGCTCAGAAGTTAAATATCGAGAAGAAAGGAATTTTAGGAATAATGTCTTCAACGCCGAATGGTAAGCGTGAAATTCATGCGATTTTGTTTTTTACAAAAATACATAACCTCTAAGGAAAAATTGAAGAAATGTTTCTTCATAGAGCTTTCTGATTAGTATACGGCCGGAATTTATATAGTAAGAACCCTTACTGGGTATATAAATTCTGGCATAAGTGTGAATTATATATTTGTTTTATATATACATAGATACTTAATTTATAAGTGTTAAATTCAATGATAATTTCTTTGCTTTAGCTACTTCACCATACCTTTTTAGCTTGGTTGAATTTATAAAGTGTGAAGGAAATAGAAGAGAAAGATCTATAGACATAGTGCCAGTATCGTGGATCGACATTAACGCAGAAGGAGAATGTGCCTGCTTTTATCCTCCGCCCCCTTATGTTCAGGCCAAATATGATGAAATGGTCAGAAACCGAGTGAAACCTAATGCCTGGTGGGAAATGTTCCAAGTAGGCATTAAAGGACAAGCAAGTATGTACATGTGCATTTTTCAATTTTAATATTCATAACGATAATTATATACATAACATGATAAAATATACTATTATATTGTTATAGGGAACTACAAAGAAGGCATTCGAAAGCTTGAAATTTTGAAAACCTCACAATTTGCTTTTACCACTGACACCGAACCACCCGAAGAGCTAGAAAGGCAGATAATTAATAAAATTAAACAAAAGAATACAAGTAGTTCCATTACGATGACTTCAGGTTTACGTCCTTTTCATGAAGATGATGATATGGCTAGCAATGATAAGATGGATATAGGTATGAAATAAATACTTATTTTTAATTATTGACTTCTCTAAAATGATAACTATAGATTTCCCGTTCCTACACTCAGAAAAAAAAAAAAAAAAAAAAAACTAACAAAGACTAATCATATAAGTGACGATGAAACGTAATTCAAATGAATATAATTTCCGTTTGTAAATATTTTGAAATTACATATTTGAATCTAAGCAATGTGATAATTGAATCTGTACAAATACATATACATACACACATGTATAGACACACACACACACACACACACAAATACACTCGCACACACATTTATATTCATAAACAGATATATAATACCAATTATTTCTTCGCTTAACTTTTGCCTGTAGACTCATCAAATGATTTTACGGATACCTCCACTGAATATACATTTACGGACAAGAAACCACGGAAGTCAAAATCAAAAAAATCAGTTCAGAATATAATTAACAAAGGGAAAATGAAAAATACAAAGAAACAAAGTTGCAAACCAAAAAGACAAAATAAAAGTAAGTGTATACATATTGTTAATTCATGATTGCTTAGTATTTTTATTTATATTTCCTAAAAATATTGCAGGAAACACTGTTTTTGAGCCTTCGAAGAAAACCGATGACAATTCTGGCAAAATTTCAACTATTAATTTAGAAAAAGAAAATTCGTTTGAAGTTCGTGCTTTTGACACAGGTAATTTATGTATTTCAAGGACGAACATATCTTATAAAAAATACGCGTATTTTATATTATCTTTAGGCAATACAAAATATAATCTTACAAAAAAAAAAGTAAGTAACATTATAAAAACAACCAGCATTATTAGATTTTTCAGATTCGGGGGACAAGCTCTACATAGATGCTGATCAAATTGAAAAATTGAAATCTAAGAACCTGGTTAAAAACAATAAGAAAACTATAAACAACGACAGGCATGTGAGTGATGAAATAGTCACCAACAGTAAGGGTATGAATTTATACGTTTTAATAAATATTTCCTTCGAACTTAAACTGCATAATTATTTGCCAAGTATTTAATGTTTTAAATTTTAAAACAACTAAATCATTGAAAACAAATGCTGCATATTCTTAATACTTGTAACCCTTATGGTAGTGAGTATGTACTACAATTGAAATAGAAAAATTTCATACTTTTCTAAGTAATTAAACCTATTAAAGAATTAATCAGTATTAATCTATGTTAATAAAATAGGATTCGAAACTTTTATTTTCAATACTTTTGAACAGTTTTCAATTTGCTGGGTCTACATTTTATTAAATAACTTAATTAAAATTATTTAATTCATAAATAATAAGATATATTTACTTCATTTATTAGTTTGCGAAAATAAAAAATTAACTTTCTAAATCTAAAAGACAACTTTATTTATCACAAAATTTATATTAAAGAAAAAACTTTTTAATTGATAGTTAAGTCTTCGTCATTTCTCCTGGATGTGCCAAAAACGGTTCAAACCTCTATGTCAAACGAAAAAATGAGCAATGAACGTGAGTCAGTGTTTGCATTTATACAAATTAGTGACAACTTTATTGTTTAATTTTTAATAAATTTATAATAATATTTCGTATAGTATATGTAATTTATAATATATCAGTTTGCATATTTCTTTCTATAGGTCTTGTGAACCTAATTTTGGAAGGCGTTGATGCACTAATGAATCTTCATACACTTGAAATTGCATCAAATGTCCGTGAAATTAAAAAAATGATAATGGAGGAACAATCTCTGCTTAAAAATCAAGCAGTTGATAATCAAAATCAAGTGGTTAATTTTAATACAATGAAAAGAAATCATACAATTAATTTTCCACTTACTACAAATGATGAATTTAAGAATTTCGATAATTCTTTAAAAAACGAAGAAATGCGTAAAGATTTTGTAAGCTATATGATTAATTTTTATTTATTTCGTGAATATTTTTGTTATAACTATAATTTACTTTGTTGTCAGACCAATGCACTCGGAAGTTTGTTCAGGACCACGGAATCTTTAACAAAAAATATTACAAATATGTTGAAAGCGACTCTTACTCGCGAATTAGCCTTATCTTTCACGGCGAAAAGAAAAACTGGTACAAAGGATATATTTCTGGAGACAGAATTTTCTAAAGTAACGTTTGGTACGTATATTTAAGAATACTTTTTGAACTGTTCGAGTATAAAAGTCTTATAAATTGAACAATAAGTAAATTTAAAAATGTATATTTTCCAGATTTCATAGCAACTAAATACCTAGTGGATGGTAGAGGTGCATTAGCGCAAAAAGATTTTGATAAGGGGATTTCGACAGTTATTCCCAACGCAAAAGATTGGGATGGAAACAGAATGAATCGCTAGAACAGTTATTTTAATCGACAAACAGTTTCTTTTTTCTAAAATATTATTATATATATTATGACAATCATTTATATACATGTAAACCCCAAAACAAGTACTTTATTAAAGACTTCTTAAAAATATAGAAAATGTTAAGTGAGTTTTTTAATTATTGCCTTGATAGACGTTGCATTATATCTTTTTCACTATTAACTTGGCAATTTTTTTTACAAAGCTGCTATAGAAAAGGAAAACTAGAAAGTGCCTTTAAAAAAACTAGCCTACATTATGTTAAAATGCCAAACAAAATTTACAAGTGCCTTCTAAAAAACTAGACAAAATTTGGTGAGTTTTTCTTGTAAAGGCCTCTGTGAGGCCTTGCGTTACACTCCATTCTAGAAACTTATTAGTCTTTTTCAAAAGGCCCTTGTGAGGAAACCAGTAAAACTAAGAAGTGCCTTGCAAAAAACTTGCAGTAATTTCTACTTGGGAAGGAACACAACAATATTAATAAAAAAAGAAAAAGATTTATTGTCTAGAAACAGAACAAAAAAAAATATTTTTTCACCAGCCCAGAAAATTCTAGGCGCGCGGCAACGGGTGCTTTCTCACAGCCGTTGACAGCAAGGAGGAGAGAGAGTGAGACGCAAGTACTTACAACACTGAGGATGCTCGAAATCCTCCCTCGGATTCTCGTTTCTGCCCGTAGGACGAAAAGTGGCCGCTCGCAAAGAACTGCACTTTCGCAAAAGAAGCACAGAAAGGCCACGGGGCAGACGGAAAGAACTATTATAATTTTAGGCAGAATTTGCGCGACTATTCAATCCGCGGGTAATCGCTAGTCTAACCGTACTTTAAGTTTCGGCAAGGCTCCACAAGTCGCCGCACTCTCTCTCTCTCCCTCTCTCTCCCTCTCTCTCTCTCTCTTTCTCTCTCTCTAACGCCGCAGTCCTCTTCGGACCTCGCGTTGTAAACAAACGGCGTCACATGTAAACATTGATAATAGGCTCACTATTATAACTTAATAATATAGCAGGCATGTATGGAGAAGGCGGCCCACTGTAACGATCTATGAACGTCACAATATATATAAATATGTAGCCTGATGAACGCAATGAAGAACAAAAAGAACTGAACGCTAACGGTTAACGCAAGAACCAAGAAGACTATATATTCAGAATATGCGAACTATTCTTTTATTTCTTGCAATAACAAAGGAATATTCGTAAAATTTGAATTTTCTGTACTTTATTAAAAATATTAGCAAGAATATTTTTTTTAGAATTTTTGGAATCGTATTGATGAGTCATTTTAACGTTGTGAATCATTTTCTACGTTTAAGTTAGCCGAATTACTTTTTAAACTATGACGAACCCTAAATACCTTAGAGCATATATAAATGATATGTGTTAAAAAATTTAGACGCTATATATATATATATATATATATTCGAACAATTTTTCTTTGTTAATGAACCGTTGATAAATTATTTATTTTGAGTAAAAAAAGGCCATTACAGTTAAAATCTAAAAAAGTCTTGACATAATGTCA
>JAPYZR010006025.1:0-10148 GCA_030522945.1 Trichopria nigra
CTTCGGTATAGAGCTGAATCCTGCGAATATCCCTAATGTGGATATCTCGGGCGTATTATTTTTGTTAGTCGGGACTGCGTTCGCGCTATCCCGGATTTATTAATCCAAAAATAAATCTTTTATTTCAGTGCTCAAACGCCAATAATTAGGTTTAAACAAACCTTGCAAACTATAGGTGGTTCCGACGACTTAACCTTAAAAGTATAAATTATAACGGATTTAAACGTTTATTCAAAATTTGGGCTTTGGAATTGTGATTCTATACAATCACCAAAAAATACCGTTGACATTGGTTCAAAATTAAACAAGGTTTACCCGAAATAGATTTTTTTCTCTGACTATATGGCAAGAATCCTTATAAAGCCTGAATATAGCAATATAGTTGAAAATTAGTTTAATTTTGTTGAAAAATGTAGTGCAATTTTGTTGGAAGTGTGATCCAAGCTAGATGGAAATCTAGTCTAACTTTGTTAAAAATGTAATATGTTCTTGTAGGAAAATTGTCCAATATTGTAAATGTTGTCCCATCTAGTTGAAAGTGTAAAATTTTTAGATAGCTAGTCAAATTTGGATTGAAATTATGTCCAATTTTTTAGGAAGTCTAGTACAGTCCAGATAGAAATTAAGTCCGATCTGTAAATGCAGTCCTATCTTCTTGGAAACCTGGTCTAATATAGGTGGGAAATAAGTCCTATCTAGTTGAACGTGTAATCATATCTTATTGGAAATGTAATTCAAGCTCTTCAGAAAACTGGTCCAATCCAGAGTGAAATTAAGTCCGGTTTATATCAGAATTCCGTCCATTTTAGTTGAAAGTATAGTCCAATCTTGTCGGATATGCAAGTCCAAAAAAAAAAAAATAAAATTTTGAAGTACATTATTAACATTTTTAATCGCTACGAAATCCTACCCATATTTATTGTGTCTATTTGCGTTCGACGGAAAATGTCGAATAAATAGTAACAATCCATTTTGAAGACTATTAGTGCTCGTCGATCTCACCTGTGACGTCAGCCTCATTTTCTCGACTCGATCGTCGATGATACATTATTAGTATATGAAATCTGAGTCCGATGTATTGATATACTAATGCCAAAATCCTCCTAACATGCGTCAAAATCCCTCCGTAAATGTATACACCATAGAATAAAAACTATCGACCCAATTTATTTGCCGGCGTAAACAAACCCTGAAAAGACGCATTCGCCGAGCAGACGCCAAGTAGTCGGGTAAGTTCCCCTTTAATACACAAATTCCATAGTCGAGATATACGTTAACAAACCGAGCATGCGCATTCTTACGAGCATCAAATGACTAGTTGCATCCATCCGCACCCAAGGCCTTGCATCCAAGGCTGTGGGATCGACATGCGAATTGTCTTGATGTACCAGGGATTGTTTTCTATAGGACACTACGCGCTTCCTCCGAACGGAGATTGCGAAGGTGCCAGATTCTCTCTCTCTCTCATTAAAAATGCCACTTTCTGCATTATGCATGGCGCGTGCGTTTCATAACTTATTGTTGATTTACCCATCATCCGAAGGACGTGCGGACGTTTTCGTAACGCGTCGGTCTGCTGAAAGAAATTACCATTGCTAACTTTATTTATATTAATATCTCCCGCAGCCTACCTCCAGGCGTGTGGGTGCGGCAGCGAACGATCGCGAAACGTTGTGCCATTTGATTTTCGTCAAACTCCTTCAGAAATATTAAGCGCAATATGTGACATTCGTCGACGGTAAATAGAGTTGAACTTTGGCAATGAAACGCGCAGGCTCGACGGGAACTCGTATAATCTGGCATTCGACGTAAAGTAGAATGTAAACATTCGTATACGTTTTCCGCGACATCTAACGACATTATAACTAACGCCACTGTTGACTTTTATAGTCACCAATTTACGATTCGATCATAAAAGACATTAAGTGCGCTTTGGCCTCGAACATAACCTCGAAACTTACGGCAATGCACACACGTATGAGTCTGACTCCGATGCCGACGGGCAGTGAGAGTCCTTCATCTGACCTTGGGTCAGACACGAGTCCGATATGGGGTTGGGTACACATTGTTTTCGCATTTCCTCGGAAGAGCAACCGGCGTGACGCACTTTACAGATGAAATCCCGTCCTCGTTGTCATAACGACCATCGTCGGTCCCTTCGTTATTTCGCAACCCCACCGCTTATGTGTGCGATGCATCAACCAGCTTCCTTCTTTCTACCCCATGCGGTGTCCTAACGTTTTTTCCCGCGCACTAGGTCATAGACCCTGTATTTTAAACGATTTTTATCGTTAATTTCGTTTTAATTACGAGTCCCTGCAGTAGTTGGGGATTTCAAAGGATTTCAAATTAATTATGTACTTGGCAACGTATATTGGTACTTTTCATCAATTCGGCCTTTGGTCCATCCCAAGTCCGGTTTGGACATGCCATTCTGTTTACATTTACGTCCCGACGCATTGAAAACTGGCACTCCGCTGATTCCTAGTCCGAAAATCAGTGTCCACCTTATAAGGTGTTTTTAGGGAGTACCAACCGTAGACGAGACGCGACTCGTATCGATTCCTGATTGAACTCATAGGACACGATATCGTTTTGGGTTGTGATGTTTTAGCAATTAGCGTGATCGGCAGTGGATGAACGAAAGTGCCAAACGTGAAAGTACAAACAGTCTCCTATTCCCAAGTGACTGCTAAATCGCGGTTGCCAACAATAGTACAGTTAAAAAAGACAGACGTAATGGCTATTCCAAGCGCCGCAGCGCATAAACGTTTTAATGTATTTAAATCCCACGATTTATGGTCTATTATGATCGGTAAGTTTCGCACACGCTCGACTGGGCACTCGTATAGCCAGCGACCCATACACGGATAGAAACGCGTTCTCTATTCACGAATTTAGCCGCGGCTTTACCAGCGCCTATAATACTACGCAGGCATCGTTCGTGCGAAGCAAAACGTATTTGGGGATGCAACCGTACCGGAGGATTACGCCGAACGAGTTTCTTTCAAGGCGTACCCCCTATTTTTCGCGCCCTTCATTTTGGTCCCTGCACCCTACCCTCGGCGCGATCGACGAATTTCGTTTCATTCAATCCGTGAAAGGTTGCAAAGCCAAACGTAATCACGTATAGCGCGTTCTTTCCGAATGATTGCCGCTAAAAGTAAAATGTTGGGGAAATATTAGAGATGTGCTAGGGATTTATAGGGGGGGACAAGCACGCGGACGATATTAATAATTGAATAATACGGATCGAAAATGAGTAGGCGGATTGAAATATAATGACATCATATTAGGAGTTCTGAATAAATCAGAATTTATAATCAAACCTAATTTCAAGATGATTTGTATGAATTTTACATAAGTATTTTAGCATTTACGTAAATACTTTAAAATATGTTCTAGATAGGAGAAGTGGTACGACTACTTCCTGAAGAGGTACTTTCGACAGTGTTGAAAGATGAGCAACGATTGAGCGCATTGGCTAGTGGATTGGTCAATCTATTAGAGTGAATTGATCAACCGCTAAAATAAAAGAAATCTAAAAGAAAGCAAAATAATCAGCGACCAATCGATACTTTCGAACAAATAAGAAAATAATTAACTCGGTCGCGTTCCCTCCATCATTCGAGAGAGACTTTATTTCTGCAGATCGATCATCGGGCGATTCTTCCCAGAGTTTACTTTCCAGAGTCAATAAAAAGCATCAGCATTGGCGACAATCCACGCGCGCGCTCGCCAGATAATTAAACAGAAGAAATGATTGCGACGTTTCACGACGCGCCACCTGCGAGGATGGAATTAGAGCATTGCGTCACTAATGAATACTGCGCGGGCAGAGATGGCGGATGGTGTCATAATGTTGTTAGCAAAACCCCGGTCCGCAGCCGAGCAAACGGGGCGAAGTCGTGTTTGCATTTTCGCGAAGCCTGCTTTGGGATGTCGACGTGCACGAGACATCACGTGCGGATTTTCGTCGGGCCGTTTTACATGCTCGTCGGAATTTTAGTGCATGCCGAGCCCCATAAAAAGCAGAAGCTAAAAATACCAACTGCATAGACACCGCTGGAGAAACTAGAGCGAACGCTATTGCAGCCCAGTCGTCGAATCGAATATTGGAATTGATGCTTCGAATGCTAAAGAATGGAAAAGGACTATAGGACATACATCTATTGTTCTCTATGATACCTTAGTTTGACTCGATAAAAAGACAGATATTACACGTAAAGAATGTATAAATACGGTTGAAAAATAAAACCTATACACTTTCCTAACCTCAAATTTAAGTTCGACGGGTCTCTCTTTATGGTACGCGCTTCTTATGCGGACTTTTCCACTTGCGCGACGCAACGTTTCGCTGGGATCTCGAAAAAGATGAGAAATAGACATCTTTCGCAGACAAAGGCCACGTCGGGTAATAGACAAATTGAAGCACGAAGCTAACCGTTCTAATTCTTTACGTCAGGTTTGCGTCTACGTAAACGGCTATATGTCGCATAACAATTCATACTTAGTCACGGTTTGTCGAGAAGAAATATTAATTCAAGCCGTTTACTCGCGCCATTTATTATCGTCGATTTTACGTCACGCGCTATTATTTCACGTGGAGCCGTTTAAAAGAACAATTATTTGAGCGACTCATATATATGTTGCGCGAGACGAGATAACGCTAATAAGTGGAATAGGTTAAGTGTGCATCTTTGCGTATTTATGTAACAATGATTACGTGCTAATGGTTCAGCGTCACGGCAGTCCGGCGGTAAACAGCGTGAAAAATCATTAATCGACGCAGCTGATTGCCTTACAGTGTAACGTAATATACATCAAACAGATGTCATCGGAGCTTATACTCGTCGAAAGCATTCGTGAAAATAGGCATAATCGATCATAACGGAGATCGATGTTTCTAGATGATTTCTTTATTGGATGCGATACCGCACGTTATGTCAGATGCATGCATGCGCACTTATAAACTTGAGTTTCGACGCGTTTCTTCTCGGAAGAAATGCTAAACGAATCCAAGGACTATTTACACTGCAAATAGCAAACCTTGCAGTGGCCACTGCGCATAGGCTAAAAGCTTGCACTCGACGTGCACGGGCAATTGCGTTTTTCTAATAATGTATGAAAGAGATAAATTGACTATGCCGAAGGGACACGAATGATCATCATAAGTCAACCGTTAGACCATCAGTGGCTTACGTAAGGGAGAAGTACGATAAAAAATAATTAAAATCGTTAATTGTTGAGGAAGGTATTTGCACTTTTTCGTCTAAATGAAGTCTAAAATATGATACCAGGTCATGGCGTAATCGCCATTTAAACTAATCGTTCTAACTCGGTTAACTCGAAAGACGAGACAATTATTATATCGCTTTCTAAATGGACGATGCTACCTCAAGTTGACAAATGAATAATTAAATTAGGAGTGGAATGGCACGCGCCGAATTATCGTTGCCATAATCGTTGATGGGATCGAGGCTTGGGAAGCGATAAAAGTCCTGTAATGAAAGTGATGTCGGTCGTACGACGACGTGATTTCGCGATCGGGTGTCACGCGATGAAAAGCCCGCGTTTGCACAGGGTTTGCGAATCCAGGTCTCTAACGAGCCGTTATACACGCAGGCATTTCTCGATTCATACATTACGAAGATGAATTAAGAGTTTTGAGGTTAAGCGCATATCTTGCTTTATTAATATGACAATTGCAGCATTAATGGTTCAATGCCACGAGACCGGGTAATTAGAACACCTTTTAAAAGATGCCGAGCAAAGTCACACGTGAAAATAGAAAAGAAGAAGTCGTTGGCTGATTGGATTTTCTCTCTGGCGCTGTGAAACAGAAAATTGAGCATTGACCTAATAACGTAGAGTTTGCTCTACGATTCTGCGCATCATTTTGTTTCGAGTGACATTTGTTTACGAAGCACGTAGCTGTCAAGTAGATATATATATGTTGAATTCTTAAATCTAATTTGAGGTTATGTTTGAACACGTGATCTCATATTGAGCGATTGTTCATCCCGCCCATTAAGACGTCATATAACTCATATTAAGCGACAAGAGAGTTAGTCAATTTTAACTGGATATTGCACAACCTCTAAATCTCGATCTAAATAACTCGGTGCACCGGTGTACGTCGATTAATTCCGCGAAAACCACCTCGATCTCCAGGGCGATCCTCGTAGACCAAAGAGGTCGAGTTACACATTCCAGACACAAAGTTGCGAAATCCATAATGTGCGCCGCCGTTATCTCGCGGATCTTTGGCCTGATTCGATAATTTTTCACGGACAATATGTGCACAACGTTCGCGCCTGTTTCCCGTCAACGAAGACGCGGCTTTCATTTGATCGATCGATCCGATCGCCGAGGGAAGCCCATAAAGGCAACTACTTGTTTGCCGTACAGAAGATCCATTACCAGAAGGCGATTGCGAATACGTAGCCTACTCCCCGGAGAGTGATTCTTCCAATTTAGATCACCCGTTGATCTCGGTTATACAACCTTCAATTTCATCGGTTTCGCTACGTGCACGCCCAGAAACTCCAGTTTATAGGTTAAGGCAGGTCTCGATACTAGCAATTTAGCGAGACCGTAGCCAGTATTGTACGATCGACAAATTTTCAAAGCAACTTCTTTATATACGATACTACTTAATTTAGTTATAAATAATAATGTTTCTATAGATATAATCAATATCCAGATTTCTATCATGACAATTCCATCAAGATCAATGATTGAATTCCCAGCTCTATGCATTTCCGAACCCAAAGTCCTAAAGCAACTCCTAAAAGTATTTCCTTACGGGAACTCCTATAAAAGAACTTGTAGTTCTAGGAACAACAATACTGAAGCTCAGAAACATTGGATCAATGATGTTTACGAAATCGTGATTGGACAATCACTCAACTTCATACTTGGAGATGCAATCGGTAGAATGTGATGACCATGGTTTAAATAACATCACGTTAAAGGAGTCATCCAGCATATTGTCACGCGAAGTCAGAATCGCAATAAAGTCCCGCCTTCCGAAAACTGATGTATTTGTACTATTGCTAAAATAGAACAAACGTTAGTGCGGTCGCCAATGCTTCTTCCATCGATCGCAAGACAGCGAATTCCTTGGCGACGGCACAAATGTGAAATCCCATTAAAACGTAAAATGTACCTAAAAAAAAATTGGAATCTGATGAAGAATGACGCGTCGTCACTTTAGTGACGGTATAAAAATAACGAAAATGACGATCCAATCTAACGTTTTGAGCAAATTCTGTTACACGTCTCGAGAAAATATGTCACTCTACGACGCCCACCTTGAAAAGTGAAGCAGTTGTTTCTTTCCTACGTCTATTTTCACTCTCTACTCCCCACCAATACCTCGCGAAGGCACACGAGTCCTCTCACTCTTGATCCTCGCGCATTGCTTCCTTGCATCGTGATTCTTTTCCATCTTCGCCAAGTGGCCATTCCACTTATTATCATCCATTCACCACGTTCCTAGTCTTTTTTTTTTTGTTTGTTGTCTTTTTTACCGTAAGCCATTCCTCTCCCTTTTGCGGCATTCAAGATTCGCTTTGACGGTTCTATTTCGAGGCCCGTCGTATTTTAGTAGGCCAGTGGGAAACGGAAAGCGAGGGTGCGGCCGTATGCATTCGTCGTTGTTAATGCCAGGTTGACTCCCTCGCACGCGCCTTCAGTCGCGTATATCTGTGTGTGTTATTGTACGTGTGTAGCGATGCCCGAGAACGCGAAAACGAGACTTGACCCATATTTTTTCATTTGCGGTAAACTTCGGTAAACCCACTACGAGTACGCGCCTCTGCACCTGTTTTCCGAGCAGGTTGATGTTCAATTCCTTGATGGATTCGATGTTTATAGATCTACCTAAAAATCCAATCTCTTACCTTTCATAAATATTTATCGTCGATTAGCATACACCGATTACCCAGTTACAAACGACCAGGTGATATATCACTGGACGTGTCAACAAATTGGCAAGACATCTGCGAACGTATCCGTTGCGTTCGCAGCCGCCATGAACAAACACGATTCTAGATCCTTTCATTTAAATGTAAATTACATACATCATAATGTCTCTATGCCGTTACACCGACAAACGGCTCGATGCGGATTATTCAACTCCCTCCCCCAACGAATCCAACAATGATTAGCAATAAACGGGATAAAGATCTGTTTATATGCTCGTGATTTTTCAAACGCCTGTGATACCCAAGGCTATTGTCTGAGATAGTTTCAGGTGAATTATGAACCGCGCGCCAGTGAGAAAATGTTTACGTATATTATATCAGATCACGCGTAGGTCAGGCCTGGACTTGTTTTGCAATTGTAAATATTACATAAGCGAACGAAAGTTCGTTTTGATATTGCGAGCACACAACGTAGACGAGTCTAAGGAATCGTGTAATAGTTTTCCATGGGAAATGTTTATTATGCGAGTAAAGGATATTTGAATTTCATCGACGCAATATGTAAAGTTGAACGTTTCTCAATAATATAGCGCGTAAAAGAGAAATAGGATCGTCAAGATCGAAGCAACCTATAAACATTTTTATGGTCCATGCTCCAGGTTATGTTTGCAGGTGAACACATCTTAATGTCAATGTATTTATAGGTTATGTTTACTCCGTCCCGAAAAACGCTGACATTTTCTTACTCTATCAAGGAACAAGAAAATTTGCACTTTCGATTTTAGACCATCGTACCCACTAGGAGTGTGCATGTCGTATACATCTTCGTTCTTATTGGCTGATTTTATGCACCTTGCGCCTCATTAAAATATAATAGGATCCACGTGTTCGCAATCGTCCATCGGGTCCGAAGTCCTTTGAAGTCTCCCTTTCAGCAATTAAAGGGTTATCCCTAATCCCAGTCGTCCTATTCGAGGAGGAACGCACATATGATACGATCGGTAAAATATACTACTGTTATCTGGACTGACGCCAATTTTCCAACTGCGAACTATAGATATACGCGTATGCATCGATTTTCAAACTACGGTATGGTTGCTTTCTTGAATTCCTCGAACGCCAAAGTTTTTGTAAATCGAAACGGTGATTATTTAAACCGATGGCGACGTCGAATTTCAACGAGACATAACCTCAAACGGTGAAATCAATGAGTATATACCGCAATGTTATTGAAAGCAAGTGCCTGTCCGTTACGCGTTCGCGATTATACGCGAGTAGGAAAGTTGAAATTGAATTATTTTCCGCTGCTCCCTTTTCCCTTTGTTCTTTCGTAGAATGAAACTCAATTTCGCTCAAAGGATTTGAACGAGTTATCGTCGCGTTTCCGGAAATATCAGCAAAAAACAATGGGAAAAGAAATTATTTTTCCAGCGATTTAAAAACGCACAAAAAAAAATGCTAAGCTCGAGGGCGAGTGAACAGATGTTCGTTGAAATTGTCAACTTTGGCAGCAATAAACACCGCGATCGATATTTGAACGGACCGCTTTTAAAAAGAAGAAGCCTCGCGATTTCATTCGAGCTGATATAGCTCCATAGGGACGAGGTATTATAACGTTCCGCTTCATGCAAGTCATCGCACCGTCGCTATACCATATACTCATTATAAATCCGCCATAAATCATACCGTGACACGAAAAATTCGACAGTTTATGACTTTTGTCAAAATTTCGCGACCTATTTGTTTACTTTTTAGGAGAGGATTCTCAAACGTGGTTGGTTAACGTGGATTTTGGTGGCGTTTACCTCCATTTTGTAGTTTTCGTCGCGTTAGCGGTTGTCCAAAAATCAAAATGGACGAATAGTGCCCTATATCAATGCTGGTCCTGTATAATGCTGTTAAGGCTGCATATAATGACTTTTTATCCCCTAATTCGATTTTGCTGAATTAAATAATTCCCTATTGGAAATATCCGGGTGGTTTTTACTACGTGGTCTAACCATATGGTCATTTCCAAGTTGCGACCGGGTATTTTTGGCCGATTTGACCAGGTAGAAACCACGTGGTCACAATCACATGATTTCGACCCTGCCGATTACATGCAACCCCTGGTAAAATTGGAGCGTACGCGTACGCTTAAAACGTCCGAATTCACTCTTATAATACGCTTAGATAACGCTTTACGCTTCTTGAAGCGTAACATAAGCGTGAATTCGG
>JAPYZR010006026.1:0-10148 GCA_030522945.1 Trichopria nigra
CAAAAACAAAAACAAAATTTCTTGTTCTAATCTTCAATGGCTCGTCAGTTACATTCTCTGCGTCGGATCAAATTTTAGTACGGGACGTTTTTGATTTCAAATTTCACGAAGAATCACTTCCCGAAATGGCAACCGTCAGTTCTGGGACACCCTGTATACTGAAAAGTAATAATTTACACTCGTGCATGATTTTTACTCGACGGCGTTTGCGATCGAGGATGGGGGTTGGGGGGTGCTCAATATCATACTTATAGTGTACTTGAGTGTGTATCGTGTGTATAACACATTTAATGCTTTGGAATTTATCTGACCACTTTGGAGTTAAAAGTACCGACGATGAATTCTTTGATTACTGGCACCCCCAAATACTGACACCCCCTAAGCAAAGATAATAACTTAGACAGAATAAATAGAAAGAGTACTCTTTAAGTCCTCCCATTCGTCGATTTCCGAGTTAATTTTTTTTCCGAGTACTTTAGGCTTTAGAGGCTCTTTTTGAGTATAATAAAACATGAGCTCGGAAAACGACGCATGGGAGGACATAGAGAGTACTTTTTGTGCTCATTCTGTCCAATTACACTTAAAAGATAATTTCAAATGTTATTTTAAAATTATTTTGACATTTTTATTATTTTCACTTCCTGTATTTTGGCTTGTCATTACGTCAATTAAGATTTTTAATAAATATTTAAATTGCTTATCGTTTTAACGAGACCGTTCGTTTCATAATTTCATTTTGCATATTTGTTTCTGCCATTGTTTTCATTGCCGTAGTTTATACATTGTCTTTCTTTAATTATCGGGTTTGAAACATTGTCGGAACTTTGAGTATATCTTTTCTTAACTTTTTCGAATTTGATATGATCGTTGTTTATAACTCTACTCAAGATCTTAAATATAATTTTTCTAAATGTAGAGTGAATCCGAGATAAACAACGGAAATGTTTCTATTGTTTATTTAGATAATTGATTTGCGCCAAGAATTAGCTGCTCGAAATCTCAGTTCTAAAGGTCTCAAATCTCAGTTACAAGCGAGACTGATTAAAATTATCAAGTCTGAACAGGCCAAAGAAGAAGGTCGGCAAGATGACGTTGAAACAAGTGAGAAGGACGTTTTTCTGTCTCCCAAAGACGAATTGAAAGAGGAGAAAAAGCAGAAAGACAGCAAAGATGTAATATTTTAATAATATTTTATTACTTTTTATTACACATTGATTTATTTTTAGGGCATATTCATTTCTCTGCATGATTAATATAACACATAAATAAATATTATTATAATATAAAATATTATATAAAATGAGAGTATCAGAATCCAAATATTATAGTCAAATAAATTCAAATAAATAAAATCAAACAAAAATATCGTATAATAAATATCGTAATAAATAAATATCGCAGGCAAAGTATAGAGTTTTGTATACTCTGATTACTTCCCCTGCAACTTATCAATCGATATTTCAATAAAAGTAAATAAATCTTAAATCTATCGTTTTATACTTTATTATAGTGTTGCACAAGTAGGTTATATAGGGCCATGTTAACGATAATAGTAAAGAATAAAAAGTTAAAATGAATATACATGTATATAAATAGTCAAATTTCAAGTATAATTGGTCGAATGATAAATGTATGTATCACCGTAAACGAAAAGGAATTGAAAAACATTGGCCAATTCCAAATTGTGCAAAAAAGAAATTCGAAGGAATTAAAGCGAATTCCTTTTAACCCCTTCAAATTTATTTTTTTCACAATTTGGAATTGTCCAATGCCTTTTAGTTCCTTTTCGTTTACTGGGATGCACGTGTGATTCTTTTCGCGGTAAATCACCAACGAAATTTTCAACAAAATTTCGGAACAATTACTATTTTATTTTTATAACTAATTTTTAAATTGTTTTCATACGATTTGCATTCATCAACTAATCAAATGCAACAAGTCCATTTTTATTTTTATTGTTAACATTTGTTTAACATTTCTAAAAATAATGGTCAATAAGTAATTAATAATTTATTAGAAAAGAATATAATTTTTGAATTTCGATTTAAAATATTTGCTAAGAACTCCGGTAAATACTAAAATTATCAATACATTTTAAACGATAAATTTTATTCATTGCGTAACATATACATATTGGGCACCATTCTTCAAGTTCTTTTTCATTTTAAAACACCTATTCGCCAGTATAGTCGCGATTCAGTCAAATTAATATGAATGATTTTTACATCAACATTACCTACAATGGTCCCAGAATGTTACAACCTTATATTACAAAAGTCTCAATTGAGATATTTCAAGGATGTCCTAACATATCTCAAAACATCATAAATTCGAATCATTCGATATGCCCTTAACAGTAATTTCATCGATTACTTCTTTAAAGCTAATTTCTAATCTAAAAAATGAAAATTAACAAGTATCTGAATATTGTTTTAAAATATCATACTTTGCTATCTCGAAATCTATAATATATACCCTATTCCAAAGAATAGTTATAATAGTTATAATTATATAATATAGTTATAAAAATATATATATAGTATAACACAAATGAAACGTGTTTTTATTAATAAAAAAAATATTTATGCAATTCGTGATATGCACTCTCATTATAACAAAAATATTGTTCATTCATTTGAATGAGCAAAATGAAATATTTCATTATGGTTATTGGATGAAGCGTTTCAATGGCGCAATGCTCTTTTTTCCGCAAGATATCCTTATATTTGCACTAGATTACCAAATTGCATTCTTATAAATGTACGAATTATTTCGAACTACAAGATAAACTTTTTTTTTTACCATCTGGACTTTTGTTTATTTATTAAGAGTAAAAAAAAATAATTTATACTGTATTAACAGGAGGAGGAAAAGAAGAAAAATAACGAGCGTGAGCGAGCTCTTTTGGAAAAGAGGTACAATCTTCCTGACGCCCCGCACATTCTTGTCAATCCTTCAAAAACTGCCAAAAACGGTAGATTCGACTGTACCGTCATGTCACTTAGTGTACTGCTCGATTACAGACCGGAAGATACAAAGGTAAATAAATGCTAAGTGCTTAGTTGATTACTCCCCCTCACGACAAAAATAGGCCAATTATTACATTTGTGCCATAGGTGGTGGATTCCTGCGCTAATCTGATAAAAATGACTAAATTTTACTTACTTCTATTTCAGGAACATTCCTTTGAAGTGTCTTTATTTGCTGAACTTTTCAATGAAATGTTAATGCGAGATTTCGGTTTTCGAATATATCGTGCACTAAGCAGTTTACCTGAAAAGTCAAAGGAAAAGGAAGAGGAGAAGAAAAAGGAAAAGAAGGATGAAAAGAGAAAAGACGACGAGAAAAAGTCCAAGAAGGACGAGAAAAAGGATGAGAAGAAAGGAGATGGCAACAAAGATAAAAAGGATGACAAGGATTCCAAAACTGCGAAATCCGACGAGAAATTGAAAGATAAAAACGACGAAGAAGAAGAGGATTACGATGATGATTCAGAAGTATGTTAATATAACTATTACTTTGAAAAAGATACACGGAAAGAAGGGTGTGCGACTTACTGCTCACACATACCCAGAGTATTGTTTTTATTTTTTATTTTTTTTGTAGTTATAGACAAAGACTCGCATGAAGCGAGGCCATTCTTGATTGAGGGTGAAGTGCAAGTTAATAAACCAATCATTTTTAAAATGAAATTGATTGTGCTTTCAACTACCGGAAAGTTTTTATCTTCAATTTATAATTAAAAATATATCTTCATTTTATAATTATATTAACTATAATTTAGATAACTTAACCAAAATTAAATTGGGTCGTTTGTAGGATGATGATTCCGTAAAAGATGGAAAGAAGGAAAAATCAGACAAGGACGGAAAGAAGAAAAGACCAAAGTTATATACACACGATCCATACCTGCTTTTATCGTTTGTGTACTTTGATCAAACGCATTGCGGATATTTGTTCGATAAAGATATCGAAGAATTAATTTATACGCTTGGATTAACATTGTCCCGAGCCCAGGTCCGGAAATTGGTTCAGAAAGTGGTAACTCGCGATTCTCTGCATTATCGGAAGTTAACGGATCGCTCTAAAGATGACGAAGTCAAAGAAGTTATTAACAAGGACGACAGTGATAAACATAAAGACCAAACTATGGAAGAATCGGAAGAGAGGTTTTTGAAGTCACTTGCCCTTGGTAAATCTTCATCTACTCATTTTTTTTTATATCTAAATATCAAAGTTGACGAACTCTTTATTTTGCAGTTATATAAGGCTTGTTCAATTTATTATTTTTATTTTTATAGGCAATAAGAACTTGCTACCAGTATTCGTTGACGGCGGACCAGCCTCAAAGAGAGCACGTCGTGAAGATAGCGTCTTAGAGAAAGAGACTAATTCTATTCCCGACGGATTTGTGATATATAAGGGTTCTTTACTCAATGTTGAAAAATTAGTCAATCAATTAAAACGTTCCGAGGAGGCGCGATTAGGCACCGAGAATCGAATGATGGAGTTACAACATGATTTAACTGTGATGAACGAAAAGTCGGGGAAGCAAAGCCATGTCATTAAGGATATTACCGAAGACTTGAAGGTTTATAAGGAGCGACTTCGAAATGTAGACGAGAAGCTTAAAAAATCAACGGTAAGCACCGTTTACATAATAAAACATGTAATCTTAGACAATTTTTTATGTTTAAAATTTATTTGAAAAAACACAGTAAACTTCTTGCTATGCGTTGGTTTTATTTATTTTTTGTTTTAAGTTTATGGATAATTCAAACTCATTTAAGGAATGCATTTTACTGCTGTTACAGGTCGAATCATACATTTATTATACAAGTTTAAAAGATGTTTACAATATTACGTCGAAAGTAATTCAAAATGATTCGAAAAAAGTGGAAATCGTGGAAATACAGGATGAAAAAAGCACTGGGGATGTAAATGGATCTCAACCAGAGTGCAAAGCGAAACCAGATACTCGATGGAATGACAGTGTAGTTACAGTGAAAAAAGAACCATCAGAGTGCAAGGATAGCAAGTGCGACAATAAAATTTCTATAAAAAAAGAATTGTCTACAGATAATGTAGAGAAAAAGTAAGGATTGTCATGCTTTTTACTGTGTTACTTTTTCTTACTTCAATCAATTCAGAAGCGTAGGAAATATTCGGGTGAAATGAAATTCTGATGTAATCGAATTTTTTAAATGTATAACGATACATTGTTTTCTTACGTATACTCATCTAGTATGTGAGAATTTTGAATCCCACATGCAAAGATAATTATCCTCTGAATTTTTCACTGTTCTACTTGTTACTATTTTTTTTTTTCCTTTTGATGTACTATTTTGATACAACTAAATGAAAACTTAATTTTTTCTTCAGAAAAATACAGAATGTAAGTTCACGAAGTTTGATTTCGAAACGAAAATAGTAAAATAAGAGACTGGATATTTAATATCACATTCATTTGTTGTTTATTTATCTTCTTCCTTTCCATCTCTTTACATCTAAAGTAGCAGGGGGTCTATAAAGTAGAACTGTTGCTGACCTAAACTCGAAAAAAGATAAGTGTATAATTAAAGCTGATTGAAGTGTTTTTTTCAATTTCGGGCTTTAGAAGGGTAATTCTATGCAGCATTCACAATCTCAAAAAAAAAAAAAAATACAGATGAAATTAATTCTAAATTGAATGAAGGCTATCCGAAATAAATTATTATACCTTATTTGCAACAGAAATTATTTATTTCGGTTAATTCTCGTTCAATTTAAAATCAATTTCATTTGTATTTTTTTTTTTGGGGCGGGGGGGGGGGGTATTTCCCATGCTGTGTAACATGGCGTAGATTACCACTCCAAAGCCCAAATTTTGAAAAAAACTTTTCAATCGTTTTTAATTTACACTTTTCTGGTTGCGTGTTTATCGGTTGGTAACTATTCTGGTTTAGACCCACCTTATATATATCTGTTTTCGAAACTTGGTCCATATCCTACATATCCCACATATTCATAACTTATTTATAACTCGTTAATATATTTTGTTATACCTTCAATGAATTACTTTGTGATTTTTGATTTACGAAATAGAGAGGAATGACATGGTTTTATGTAAAGTCTAGATGAAAAGTTAGTCTTCAACATAATTTTTTAGCACAAACCACAAATTTTGTCAATAATTCAGAAAACCTGAAAATCAATTCTTCAACATGAATTAAAAATAACTATGCCTTGCAATATTTGATAATTAAATCAAAGAAATAATTTTTTATTTTTACAATAAAATTTTTTTAAACCTCAAAATTGCATTAGTTTTTCTCTAATATAATAATAAAATATATCAAAGTAATGTAATATAAACATAATAAATTTAATAAATAAAATAACATTTTAAAATTACATAATGAATGGGAATGGAAAAAACAACATTTAATTCTTAACAATATATTTGTTCACATTAATATTTTAAGGCGATTCGCCTTTCACCAGGGAAGGCGAGCTACCGTTCATAGGGTAGATACCATAAAATGAGAATAATTCTCCTTCAATACTTAATACATAAATCGTAGAATCATCTGAAAAAGTCGAGTCACAGACTATCGCATGTTTCAAGCACATCTTCACTGCACCAACTTTCTAAATCTTGACAAATGAATTATTTTTTTTTTCCACGAATCAATAGTTCACAACACTTACAGATGAAGAACAACACAGAACAAATTTTAATTTATTTAGCATAATCTTAAAAACTGAACTTTTAAATAAAATTGAAGTGTATTCCAAATATTTGTCAAATCCTTATTTGAAAAATAACTGTACTTTTTTCACAACATTGCAGCATAATTCTTCGATAAAAATGTCATCTATTCCATTGAGTCCTTCTTAATGACAATAAGATCAATACCTTATTGAATAAAATGCAAATGAGGCATTTGAAAAATTCCTCTCTTGGGGGAACGATCAGGGTGGAAAACTTAAGGAATAATTTGTTCGCTTTAAACTTTTTAATAACTAACGATATTATCAAAGAGTTCGTTCGTAACATTCGCAAGTACGATTTAATTACATGGACCGATAAGGCCCTTGCATCTTAAGGAACTGAATGACCAATGATGGTCCACCAGCAACAATTTCTGGTGGAATTTGAGACAGAGGACAGTTTTCAATTGACATAATACTGAGGTTTGTGCAAAGGGCCAACTCGAAGGGTAAATTCTGCAGGTTGGCATTGTCGTTGATATAAAGAGAGTCTAGATTTTCCAAAGTACCTATTTCTTCAGGTAAATAGTTCAGATTGTTTTCACCAACACTGAGATAGACAAGATTTGTTAAGTGACCAATTGCTCTAGGTAACGATGTCACTTGATTCGATTGCAATATCAACTTCTTCAAGTTTTTCAAAAAACCAATCTCATTTGGAAGTGACTCAATTTTATTTTCTTCGAGATCCAGAACTCGGAGATTACTCAGACTGGCTATTCCAGGGGGGATGCTCTTTAAAAGGTTATTAGATAGAATTAGCGTCTCCAGACTTTGTAGATATTGAATATCATCTGGGATTTTTTTCAGTTGATTGGTGCCCAAGTTTAATTCAACCATGTTCACCCACGTCCCCATATCAAAAGGCAAGGCAGTCAACTGGTTTTCTTTCATATTCAATTTGGTGAGATTTTTAGCTCTCGAAAAAATCCCATACGGTATTTTGTCAATTTGATTGTGCTCCAAATTAATGGAATAAACATTTATAAATTGGGCAGGACCCCCTGAAGGATAAGCTGTAAAGGCATTTCTTGATAAAGTAATAGATTTGAGATTTGAAAAACTTGACAGTAGTCCTTCTGGTAATACAGATACCTGATTTCCTTCAACACTAAATTCATCCATCTCTTTGCAATTAGATAAAGATTCTGGAATATTACTTAGTCGGTTATACCTCAAACCCATACGTGTTACATTAATAAGATTTCCAATTGTGTCGGGAATATCTTGAAGTTCATTATGTTGTAAATTAATGGTAGACAGTTGTGTGCAGTTGCCAATTTCGCTAGGAAGATGTTCTAAATGATTATGAGAAACATCAAATGTTACAAGATTGACAAGTTTTCCAATGCCGGACGGAAGCTCTTTGATCTTATTTTCTCTTAAACTTAACATTGTTAGATTTGTTAAGTTTTGTATGTCATTACTGACATATCTAATGCGATTAAAACGCAAAAATAATGTAGTCAAGGAAGTCAAATTGTATACAACCTCAGGTATTTCATTAAGTTTATTGTGCCTTAGGTCTAAAACCTTTAGCATCCTCAAATTTTCCAGAGTGCTTGGAAGACTCGTCAATGAATTTTCATTGATGGCAAGGAACTTTAAATTTGTCAAACATCCAATCTCAGCTGGCAGAGTAACAAGTTTGTTACCATAGAGGTAAAATTCGACAAGGTGAGTAAGATCTTTTACCGTACTTGGAAGATGAGTTATACTGGATTTACTGAGATCAAGCCTTTTGAAACCTTCTTCTTTACACCTGATAAACTCTTTGGATACATCCAAATCAGCTTGTATTGGTTTACATTTCTTTGTCGTTGGCTTTGGCTTATTTGATTCTGGATGTTTGACAGTAACCGTCTTTTTAGTATCGCTGCCTGACACAGAAGCCATCGAGAGCTTTTTCTCCTTGGAGTGCTCCTTAGTATCCCGCGGTGCTTCACAGGCTTCGGGCATGGTGTCGCCAGAAGAAAAGGTCGTTAAGCCGCAGCCTTCCAGGTACTCGGGGATATCTTGCTCCTTCATGTAAGAACTTAGAAATTTTCTTGGATTACACCGAGCAGCTTAGAAGCTTGTGTGGGAATCTGCGGAGTCTGTGCGTTACATAAGGTTTTTGCGTCGCGACGATAAAAAATTTAAAAATCACTTACGATGCTTTCACAATTTGCGTGTTATTTACATTATTTGTTGGGATCAGTCTATGTTTGCGGTCTGTTTATGTCGAAATCTTCCCCGTTTAGGATATTTTCGAAGATCCGGATGACATTAATTGCACTTTTCAAAAGCAACGTGGTAAATTAATTCCACAGATTTGACTAAAGAACAATCCATGGCTGAAGTTGGTGACTAGGGCTTGACTTGAAGCCCCAACGTTAATGACAGCAAGCACTTGTAAGTTGTATGCTTTATATGAAAGCTTTGACTTTGACAGTTCGGAAATGATGAGATGAGAGCAGATGAGAGTATTGAGCAGTGCTGAGAGTACTGAAAGTCAGCTCAGAGTGCGTTCAGATGTAGCACACTCCTTTCAGCTTTTCCACTACGTATATACACACATATGTATATGCATACATCCATACGTATATACATATAACGCATATAACCATGGGCGGCATGGGCGCTTTTGGTCATTATATACAGGGTGAGTTTTTCAACATCAAACATTGCACCAAATTGCAGCCAATAATATACGAGCTTGACAAATAAAATAAAAAATAAAAAAACTTAACATAAACGATTTTTATATAGCATTTACCGATTGTTTATACCTCGCGAACTTTAAAATTTATTATTACAAAAACGTCGAAACTTCGTACACTACTACACTAGTGTACCTGCACTAGGGCAACTGCCCTAACCTGTACTCGATACACTCGATATAATTAATTATATCGAGTGTATCGACATCCTATAAATTGATTATTTATTTCAAATACCATATATCCAGCACGAGAAATGTAATCTGATATATATGCGATTGACTTTGATACTTTTTGGTTTTATATTTTTTTTATTTCAGCGAGCTTCTGCTTCCAATGCAAGTCAATGGGGATTTCTTGACACACCCGGCCTCGCGTAAAAATCGGTATCGAAATTCACGCTTAAATCACGCTTTTTTAGGCGTCAACCTGCGACTTAAACGGTAACACAAGTGTCATTTAAGCGTGAATTTTGAGATATTATATGCACACTTCGATTTTAGATTCAAATAAAATGCGGTCATCTAATCTTCTGTCAACGTGCGTTTTGGATATTTCAACTTTTAAGGATTTTAAGCATATGTATATCATTTAATGTGCATTTCGCAATTATTATCAGAATCGCTGCATATATTCAAAATTGATTCGAATGCTTCGAACTCACCCGGTATATGTAAAAAATAGATTTTATAT
>JAPYZR010006027.1:0-12244 GCA_030522945.1 Trichopria nigra
TGCAAATGCTCATATGATTTCGAAACCACTGTTATGAAAACAATTGCTTCGGCCGCATTATACTTGTCCACTGAAATAAGAATTCATTTTAATCGGACTTCTAGTTCGTGCAATAACTATAAAATAGGCAGAAATATTAGGATTTCTCATTCTGCGTCCGCCATTTTGTTTTTGCAACAATTGTGTCATAAATTATTGCTTCGGGCTCATGAAACTGCGTGTTTGAAAAAAAAATCATGTTAGGACGTATTGTTCATGAGATTGCAACGAAAATGTTGCGTATCCGACCCTGCCGGTTATTGCACGGGTGCCCCCAAGCACCGTGCCGCTCCTGCAGAGCTATAAACTATAGCGTTGAGTATAGTTACCCGTGCCCCAGCCGGGCTACACGGGCTATACGCCAGCCGGCGTATACTTCGAGGTACCCGCCACCTCGATTCCCCGCGGACGGCAAGGACGCGACGAGCGTCGCGTCCTGCAATTGAACTCTGTCATTCAGCTCGCGCGCGTCTGCAATTTTTGGAAATTGGAATCTACGATTGAACTCGCGCATTTCGGCTCTCCGAGAATTCTTGAGCGTGCGCGCACCGGTACTCTGTTGTTTTCGACTACCGGATTTTTGTTGAGTGATTTAGCCGATTTAGCGGGAAGTTTCGGGCACGGTAGTCTGGAGATCTGGACCTGCAATTCGGATATATCTCGGAAGAGTGCCAACGGAGCTCCTGAAGTGCCGACCCCTCCGACCATGTGCTACACCGGGAACCATCTTCCCCAAGGAGCAGAGTGCAATCCCGCCGAAGATTTTACGTCGAGATAGTGTGGAACAGTATCGGACATTTTGGAGGAGATTAGCGAGTGCGCCCCGTATTGTGAGTACTTTGCGTTGTATGTGCCCCCCCCCCCTTCCCCTGCGCCCCCTTTGCTTTTCTGTTCGTTTCTTTTCGCGGTATAAATTGCGTGATTGCGTTCCGCGACCCCTTTTTTTTGTTAACTCCCCTTCGGTCATTTATCAAGAGTTTGCCTCTTTGCGAAGAAATTATGTACTTACGACCTACCTTACTTTGAGGACAATTCTATTCAAGTTTTTGTTGTGGAGTATGATTTTTTTTCGTTTATTTCTTTTTCCCATCCGTAGATTAAATTTTTATAAAATAATCTCCCGCCTAGATACGGGAGAATAGCGGATTACAAGATAAATGGAAAAAAGTGAATGAAAAAAAGTGAAAAAACTCGAAGATGGGCGGAAAAACGGCAATTTGCGACGTGAATCACTTGGTAGATATATCCCAACATCTAATAGGTTCATTCTGTTGCTCCGGTATATCCAAAAAGAGGTTACAGAAGATATTCTGTTTATTCGTGCGCGAGTTATCCGGAGTACACACGTACGTACGACATGGCGGACATTTCGACTTTCATGTCCTGCCTTCGAACCGATTTAATTTTTACACGATAATAAAAAAAAAATACCTTCATGTTGTTCAGGAATAGACGAAGAGAATGAGTGGTCAATTTTTTTTGGTCAAAATATTCCCAAACGCGAATAATCGGAAAAACTTTTGTTGATAAATTCAATAATAATCAGATCCTCTACAACTTTCATTAGAAGCATTTTGCGATACGAATGGCAAATTCTCGAGTTATAAGCGAATAACGCACGACGAGCGCACGCGTAACCGTTTCGCCTACAACAAAGGACAATAAAAAATCTATCTCGGCTCTTATTGGTCTATTCCTATATTCCTATTTTCCTAATTTCCAAATTTCAATTAGGAAAAATAAATAAAAAAGATAATCTGCGGAATTTTGTCAGTTACAACTTTCATTACGTTTTTTAAATTAGTTTCGAAAATCGGATTTTTTACACCCCCCCCCCCCCCCCCAACCCCCATTTCCCTCAGAGGAATTTCTCTCGGGAGGTACTGGTGAGAACTCTTCAATGGGAGCATAAAACAAACCTGTTCCTTAATTTTGAGAGCTGTAACTATTATTTCGTCAAAATTGTCCCATTTTACTGAGCTGTTGGGTTTTGTTGTTGGTTGGTGCTCGTATTGCGACCTTGGAAATAGCAACAACGTTGAAAGAAAAAGTTATACCTTACGCTCCTCTCTCGGTAGTTGCCAACGAAAGTGAAACCAATCGACAAGCGGCTGTAGATTAACTCTAATAACAACTTTGCGATTCATCGACATGTTCAAAGGGCAAGTAAGATGTAACTCGACGAGATTGTTAAATTTTAATAATATTTATTAATCTCAAAAATAAACTTAAACGTTATACAAAATACATATTATGAACGGATTACGACGTTTGATTCTTCTTAGCCTTTTTGCGTTTGTTACGGAAGCGCTTACTTTATATTCTTTTAAATTGTACATGGTCGAATACCGTAAAATCCAAATAATAATTATTAACGGCTCTAGCCGTCTTCCATTGAACGGGAGGTTACTAACGCGTTAGCTGTTTGCGATGCGTCCATGTAGGCAGTTCTGTCGTTCCTTTCTCGAATGCCAACACTGGAATCAGGCTCGGGTCGTCAGAAGATAAACCCGTCTCTTTTTGATAATTTTGTTTGGTTATGTAGTCGCTTTTGATCCTTCGCGGTAGCCACTCAGGGGCTCCTTCAGGTATATCGTCCACACGTTGAACCTCTTCTAAACCGAGTTCGGATGGGACCGGTGCCTCGAAAGGTTGAAAATCTACTGTGATGTCTGCCTGTTGATGGTTCTCCACTGCGCTGTCCACACTCCTCAAACGAATGGATCTTGCACGAACCGCTGCACGAATTTGAGCGTCAATTTATGCTCTGGATAATATGGACGGTACTCGCATTATTTTGTAACAAAAAAAAATACGTTTCGCGATCACGACAAATAAATTAAAAAATTATTCGCGCTCGCGTTTGATAAACTAAATATTATTCGCGATCCAAATAATGATCGCGTAAGTTTCGTCTTTATGAACCATTGAAAGTGAAATTGCTTCAAAAAAATATAAGTCAACAGACTTAATCTTCCTAACAACTTCTGAATTCCTCGTGGAATTCGATGATCAGCAGACTTATCACTTGATGGTAACGTTAAACGATTAGCAGAATGTAAACATTTGTTCTGGCGATATCCGTTGATGCCTTTCGTTTGCAACAGCTTCAAAATCCGCCGTTAGTCCTAAAAAGGACTTAATGTTAGTCCTGAAAAGAACTGAAACGAACAAGTTGTTCATATATTTCAGCCTCGAGAGATGTTGTTGCTTCGCTGGTATGCTGATGACTACCTGTTAATATACTGCCGGATTATATACCCCTGCGTTGCGCAGGGGCGCACCAATCAGCGCGCTCCAATTTTATATTCATTCGGCGAACTGTTTTCGTACGCTTGCGTTCTCGGAACATAAAACAAAAATATTATGATTCGCGGTATTGTTGTCGCGATGTTTATATTTTCGAATTCCAACTTTCTGATACCCACTATACAATAAAATAAACGATGAATAGTATAATAAAATCTTAATGGATTTATATATTATGTGGTTAATTTAACGGAATTATTACTTTTCGTAATTAAAATGAATTCGTTTTTCCGCTACAGAGCTACATCTCGCATTCCGAACTGTAGGCTACAAGTATTACCAAAGCTCTGTGCGATCCCGATACGTCATTTGAATATCTCGTCCTTTGGTATCTTTAAATTTCTCTTAAGTCCTCGTCAACCACGTACGTCGTTTCCGATAACGAATTACTTCAGACCTTTTGCTTTCCTATCTAGGGGTCTTGTTCTCTCTGTTAACAGATTCGCACGTAACCTATTGGGATTGATATTGTCATTATATTCATTATATTCGCGCCGTCTAGTGCAGTTGTGCTAGGTTTCCACGGTTCGAAATTGGAAAGCCGACAATATGCGCTCAGAAACGTCCGCGACTTCAGAGCATAATGTAATCATCCTTAAATTGTCTGAGATTTTTCAAATTAATGGTGTGTTCAAATGACTCCCCTAGTATTTTTTTTCTTATTGCTGAGTACTCAAATTGCAGACCACGCATCCACACAGCGAAGCGGCAGCTATCTCTTCACTTCAAAGAAGCGACCCCGCCGCGAACAATATGAATTCGGTTTTCTGAATTAAAATTCAGATATCTGTAAAATGAAAAAAGACATCAACATGTCGGGTTCTCGACCGACGAGATACAAAAATCCATTTGTTAATAATTACCCATCATAATATGGTACAAGTTACAAGTGCACATACAATTGAAAAACTACACCGTGGATTATCGGCCGGGCCCGCTGTCCCAAAGTTTTCCACGGCAATAACAGCCAATCTAGCGACAATACTGGCCCTAACAGAATAGCTATATTCTAAATCACGCTAATTATCTAGTAAAACGCAAAAATCTAAGTATCCAAATTCGGTGACGTTTCCCTAGTCGATCTTCTTGGACGCTGCCAAATCTTCATTAAGAGTCGGCCTGGTAAACACTAATAAAAGACGGTAAGATATGCATTATTTAGGGGGTATACGTTGATTGAGGGGACAGCAGGAAAAGGAAGGTAGTGATAGATTTACCGGCTCGATTACTATGAGAAAACGATGAACATGGTGACAGTGAATCCTCATGCACAGATGACGCATCTGAAACCTTGTTCGATGATATCCAATTATGAGTTGATTATCGGGAGGAAACAGTGTTGGAATCGTTGAATGTAGAGACCATTTTACAGTCAATTGGCACAGAATGGCGGATGTACAGTCATGAGCGATGAGCCTTACCAAACGGTGACGGTGATGACTATGGCCGGAGCCGAAAGAAGCCGAGCTGCTACGACGACAATCAAAATGGCAGCGCCCGTTCCTGTCAATTATCGTGTCTATTTCTTGCTGGTACTCTGTCCAATGCCCTAGTAGGCATGCTATGAAAGCTTCCCGTCGCACCCTGCGGGGGCGTGTATATTTTGTATGTAGTATTTTAAGTTATTCGATAATTTTACAATTTTTGTATGGTGATGGATGTCCCTCAGGAAGACCAGCAAAAAGGTTAGGCTGGATACCTCCAATTACTGAACTAAAAATTGAGAAAACTATATTAGCAATTTAATAAATATCACTTTGTGATATGAAGACTTGCAGTTTTTTTATCGTATTAATTTACTCAAACTAACGTTGATTACTTTGTTACATATGCAGGGTTCCATACGAAACCTGCATTTGCTTTGTGCGTCAACACAAAGATAGAGCGGAAGAACGCATTAGATTTAAAAACTTGAAACCGCGGCCTTATCTTCAAATCGGACTCCGCACGCCCGGCGATTGTCGATACACGAACATTCCAGTTCGTAAAATTTAAGTGTCATCGAAACTGATCTTCTCTTAAGGTGAACTGGGTTTTGACTAACAAAACCTTTCGATGCACTCTTATCGCGGTCGGTGTTATGACGTCCTAAGGCAGTAATAAGATAGGGCTTTCCGGTCGGAATACCAAGCTAGCGGTTCTCGCCATAACAGCAACGTGAATCGACCACGCGGACCGAAACTGAAGAGTGATGAACTCATCACCCCCCGCTACCTATAATTCTGATAGGAAACCGAACGGGATATTAATAAAGGGCGATGCAATTCGCCAGACAGAGAGTCGCCCCGACTTCCAACTTATACGGGTATCACGAGGTTTCGCGACGGATTCTGGAAAGAGAAACACTTCGAATTTCTCTTCCGCGCCTTTACGCGGAACACGTTTTATTTGTTAGAATCCCAGTTGGCAGGGTAAAATACTAATAAAGAACGAAGTCAATTCACGAGTAAATCACTTGAGGTATCAAACCTCTTTATGCGGAGAATCCCTAAATTCCCGATTTCCCGCTACCGGAAATCATCAACAATTTTAAATTAAAGTTACGCTTGATACGTAACAACTTAAACAAAATAAATAGTTACATCACTGACATATATTATTCTTATTATTATTATTATTATTATTATTATTATTCTGCAAAGTGAAAAATTTCTTATAGCATAGTCTTTTTTATTCGAGAAATTATAAATATATTCAAAAAATAGAATTTTCTACAGGATACGCAAGGAATGATTCGAACAGCTACGGGACATTAATCGGGCCTTTAAGTGGGTACGCGAACAATGTCAACGGCACGGTTTATGCAGTTGACGAGTCGACTTTGTTCATCAAAGAATTTTATTATAATGGAAGTGGAGAAGACGCATGCTTTTGGGTTGGTAACGCGTCCAGGCCCAATCCCGACGGAATTTTGGTACCGTATCCTGAAACAAAAAGGTATTATAAATCGCTATGTGCACGATATAATAGTACTCTATATTTTAATGTAAGGTCACAGTTCAGTTTTGAGTAAATTGAAATGATTATTGTATTTCTTTAATTTTTGGTACTTTTATTATATAGCATTTCATTAATATATTTGTAAGAAGAAAAACAAACGGAGGCTGGGTAGAAAAAAATAACCACTCGCATTATTATTTAATGACACTTTATTGCGATACTATGACCCGCGCTCGTAGGGCCGCGACGCGTCCTCGCTCGCTCGATCGATCGCTTGCTCCTTTCTCCCTTTCTGTCTCGCAACGACGAGACTCTCTGTGGTCTTCGCTTCGCTCGCTACGACGAGAACGAGTTCCCCAGCTAAACTGAAACTCTTCGCCTTCCTCTTTCTCGTTCGGGCTGCGCTCGGCTCCATCTGCGAACAATCGGTTTACACGCAACTATATTATTCTCGAAATCACGTATAAAGTAAACAAAAGAGTTCAAAGAAAAGATATATTTCAAGTGCAACGAAATGGTACCGTTATTATAACTTGTTTTGCATTACGTTCGGCTATCCTGATTAGGATCTCGGTCCCTCGAGATCAACAAAATAAAAGAAACTACGCGCACTCTTATCGCACGTTAAATTAGGTATAATCGATAGTCAGTCGCAAGAATAAACATCATCATTACTCGTTATAACGCAGATGGTCCGGGTGTTTTACATTTCTTCGTGGTCTCGGTTCAACCTCGGGGAGTACCGTCTGTTTTTCGGTATCCTCACCCGAACTGCCCTCCTGGGTGTCACACTCATCATGTTCGCTTACCTAATTGGTCCACAATTTTAATTGAGCTACATGCGCCTTCCATATGCGATGTCGGTTTTTGCATTGAATTATTCCTGGGGGTGGGGGAGGGGGCGATACGTTTCGTTCGCGTAGGTCCATTCGCGTATTCGCCGTTCTTTAAAAGATGGCAGGTAACCGTATACTGCTTCGAAAGGCGCTTCGCCCGTTGCCTTACTAACTGCGCGTAATATCGCGTTCCACTCGCTTGATTTCCGCGTCTCCATGCTCGGTTCGAGCAATTAAAATCGGTACAAACGTTCTATTCATCCATTCGATAAGGCCATTGGTCTGCGGGTGACGGCTCGAATTTAGCACATGGCTTATTCCGTGTTATATTATATTACGCACAGAAGTCGTCAAATAACTTGAACGTAAAGCACGTTCCTCTGTCACTAATTATGCTATGAGGCGCTCCCAACCGATTTACAAAATCCATCATCTTCCGTATAACAGTTGCGGCGTTCGTATTTCGCACCGGCTCGAATATAACGAATTTCGTTAATGCGTCTATGATCCCCTAAGACGTACTTGTTCCCCCTTTTTGTCGCGATGAACGGTCCTACGTGATCTACATGGATCGTACCAATGGTAGGTGTTCCGGGAGTAATCGGATGTAACTCGCCCGCTTTTGGCCCCGACTGACGCTTCGCCACGATACATTCGAGACACTGGGTAATATGCCTTTTTTTATCGCTTTCCATCTGAAATAAAATCGTGCTCAGTCCCTTAGAACTTGCATCCGTATGGAGTTCGGTCCTATCGGATTTCGGGTTGTATAAACCTAGCACCGGACGGTTTGTCAGCACTTTGAAAATCGTCGCGAACACGTCCTCGTGTTCGTGGTTCCATTCATAATTGCAATCCTTTCTAGTCAAGTTAGAAAGCGGTGCTGCGATTTTAGCAAATCCCGGCAGGAAACGACGGAGGAAGCTCGGTAAACCTAAAAATCTACGGACCTCGTGAATGTTCGTCGGTGTCGGAAAGCATTTTATGGCATCCACCTTTGCTGGGCCAGACTCAATTCCCGAAGCGCTAACAACAAAACCCAGATACTCAACGTGCCGCATCCTGAAACATCATTTTTCTAGTTTTAGTGTCAATCCGGCATCTCGCAATGATTTTAGGATAGAACGAAGATTTATAATTAAATTACTCCAGCCTTCGGCAAAAATCAAAACATCGTCAAGATAGAAAACGAGGATTTTGTTGCGGAGGCGGCCAAATATGATTTCCATCAGTTTGGAAAAATCAAAAGGTGCGTTCTTTAAGCCAAAGCTCGTTCGCGTGAATTCGCCCGTACCGTCTGGCGTAATAAACGAACGCGGTTTTCGGCCTGGTCTCTTTCTTCTGAGAGCCACTTTCTGTACCAAATCGAGGCTTGCGAACAATGTAGCGCTGCGTAATACAGTTTGGAATTCGTCCAAAAGTGGACGATGAATCGCTCGGAAGTGGGTAATGAATTCGCTCAGTCTGTGCGTTAAGTCGTCGGTAATCTATTACGAGTCTTTTGTCCCCGTTCCTTTTCTGTACGATTAATACAGGGCTCGCGTATGGAGAAGTAGTTTCCTCGACGAAACCTGCACGTTTCCATTCCGCGACGCTTCTCTTTGTAATATCGCGTTCCTCGGTATTCGCGCGATACGGTTTGGATACGACCGGTACGCTGTTAGGTTTTAGGACAATATCCATCTCTATAAGGATAGTTTTTCCTAGTTTATACACGTCGCCCGCAATACAATCACGGTACTCGTTCAAATGGCCGACTAACTCACCGCGTTGACGCGTGTCCACCATCTCGTCACAAACAATTTCGTCCACCTTTATGTTGCCGAGTCGCGCGGTTACAACCGGTGACCTTTTAATGCAGAGTTTATCATCTACACTATACCCTCGAACGACAATTTCTACGGTTCGTCCGGCGTAGATTGCTGGTAGTGCCAACTCTCGATTCGAAGTTCTCACGTCGAGTAGATTCATCGTCGCGGGTGGCAGTGACACATTGGTCGACACCATGACAGACACTGGTTTCTCGCTGGGTTCTTCGTCAATTAATAGAAATACGTACCCCTCTTCCTCCCGTACAAACGTTAATCTGTCGCCCGTCTTGATGACCGCAATTCGCGGCCTCTCCGTAAACGTTCTGCCGATCAAAAAATCTGTGAATTGGGCATCGTCAGGGACTACTCGTAGCATGACGTTTTCCAGTTTTACTCGATCTACTTCTATTGTCGCATAAACGACTCCGCACGATCGGGTGACGAATCCGTATAGTTGATTGGGCTTTCGGACCATCACCCATCCACTTTCGAGAACTACCGAAGCCTTCAAAATACAGTCCGAGCTTCCAGTATCGATCAGAGCTTGAACTCGTTGTCGTTGACCTTGATCGTCTTTAAATATTTATGAAGGCTGTCATCCGGCCTCTCAGGGTCAACCACGTTGATCAACGATTTATTCACAGGTTTCGGTGAGGTACACTCAGCAGCTCGATGATTGTTATGACCTCACTTATAACATTTTACGGTTTTTGGCTTGGAGCACTTGCTAGCAAAATGTCCCGAGCGGTGACAGTTAAAACAAGTTATTTCTTTAATTCCTAGAAGCCTCGGAGTTTCGGCTGTTTCGCTTCTTGCGACGACGGTTGGTTCTCTCTCCTTTTTTGTGGGAAATTCCATTGTTTTTCCAGGAACCTCTCTCGCTCACAGTTAGTCGTGCTTACTCCAGGTTTTGTCGAGAGATAGGAGTTCCTTAAACAATTTCGTCTCCTCGAAAATTAGGTTCAAGGATTTGCACTTGTGTAGCTTGTCGTAGTAGTACTACATGATTCCTTCGTCGGAAGTTGGCGTCGATATTGCATGTCATGGAAACTGGATTGGCTCGTGAACGAAGGTTCTATGAAAAGAATCTCGAAAATCGGCCCAATTACGAAACCAAGCGCTTGCCGCACCCTTCAAGTGGCTTCGGGCCATTTCGTAAGTTATTGCTTCCGTCCACTCGTGAACTACGGCAGCCGACTCAAGGCGGCCGCAGTTCACGAGTTTTTTTCCAGTACATCGTGTTATAATTAATATTCTTAAAACTACTTGATTATACCAACAGTTTTCATCAGAATATTAACGAAATCAGCAGATAATGTCGTGTTCTAATTAAAAATTGTAAAAAAAACAATTTTATTGTATTTATTACAACAAAACGTCAATACATAAAGTAAACGTAACTAAACTTCAGAGTTTATTATTCATATTAGTTTATTCATTTACAAGTTTTGATCGTTTACGGTGTAAGTGCGGGTTCAAAATGGTTTATTCACGTAACGAATGTGTTGATATTTTAATGATCTTGGGTGAGTGTCGCGGAGTGTATCAAAGGGAAGTCATTCGCCAAGTTGAAAGAAATTATCGGCAAGATAGCCAGAACGACCCTCGATGAGTTGCTGTTTTAGCAATTATACACATGAATCCTCATGTTATAGAATCGTTTTTTTTTTTTGACATTTTTGAATTAGAACACGACATTATGTGCAGAGTTCATTAACATTCTCATGAAAACTGTTGGTATAACGAAGTAATAACCAAGTCCAACCATATACCCCATATGAAAGACAGGGGTGAGATAAAAGTTGTATGGTTTCAAGCTATAGATGTTGGATTTAAATGTCGTTCCAACAAGATGGATGACCGTCACATAGATTCATAGTTGACGTGCAGCATTAAATAATATGTTTCCCATAGGCAAATATGGTTAGATAAATTTTCCACCTCGATTGCTGGACTTAACAGTTCTTGATTATTATCTATGGGGAAAGGTTAAAGTTATATCTATCGTAGTCGCCCAACTACAAGAGAGAATATGACTACTATAATAAGAGGCAATTCAATCTGTTGCGCTGTTGCAACTTTAAATAACGCTTACATACTTCGAGCAACCTATTGTTTTCATTACTTAATAAACCAACATCTCGAAGGGACCAGTTTCCTGCTATGTTCCCGTCATTGATCCATGGCTGATGATGAAAGCCTAATATAAAAATACATGCACACATACACATTCAGTCGCACGTGGGCTTGCGGAGGATAAGGAAATCATTAACGTTAAATCTGCACTCCTAACGAATCAAAAAGTTCAGTTCTCAGGATCAGTAGTCCCTCTTGCTTTATCCTCTCAGCCTAAAAACTCAGAAAGTACTTGATGTAACTCAACTGCATTTTGGTAAGTTCTTGGGATAAATTACAAAACTATGTAATGAAAAATATGGATTAGCATACAAAATAATTTAAACGAACCTTCATTTCATTTCATTTTAATAGGATATGTAGGGTATTTCGGAGTCAACTAAAAGCGATGGTTTGTTTTGATCGAACCTGGGTGTGCGCACTCACACCGACAATTCGCGATTCTCTGTCGGCGTCGTAAGACCCGTGAACTTTTGTATAAATCGCCGAATTTCACGTGTGTAATATGCAACAGAAGTATTAGCGTGAATCGCCAGGATTGAAAATTTTGTGCGACCTTTCGCTACTCGTGGTGGATTAGGGGCATTTCTTATAATTTGGGTTACCCGGCTCCAAATTGATTCGAACTAATCTGCAGTTCACTCTCTAATTCTGAACCTCGATTCGATACCGAACAAAGTATGTAGGGATGTAGGGATACTCTGCATACATTTTGAACAGAAATAAAGCCAAAAGATCTGGTAGGGAAGTTATTAGACTAACTTTTACAATGTAATAACCACACAATAACCCACTCATTGTTTTTGTGACAACTGTGTTGCATACAACCTGGTGGGTAAAGGGAGCAAATATGAGTATGACATCTCCTAACCAAACACTGAGTCTACATTTTTAGACCAATTTATGAGTTTGAATATCATTTTTATCAAATTTTAACAAAATCGACACATCTCCTTATACAATGTCATATATATATATTTTTTTTTATTAACTCCAAGTTTATTTACAATCTATCTATAAGGCAATAAGTAAATTTTTTTATTGATTACAGTAGCTTGATGGTATAAGTCCCGAAGGTCTATATTACGTAGCCTGCTTTTCTAAATGAATTTATGTACGTGTTCGATGCTCTTCAGAGGACGAACGGATTGGCGAAGTTGTTAGATGTGGATG
>JAPYZR010006028.1:0-10145 GCA_030522945.1 Trichopria nigra
TTGAGGGTGGAATCGTAATCAGCGACCCCGAAAACCCCCGAGTACTAAATTTCAAGCCGATTGGACTGAAAATAAAATGCGTGACACAAAGGGTTAAATTCTTAATATTATAAAAATAATATATAATTGAAAATCGCGTAGAAATGGTGTCCACGTGGGCGTTCATGAATTCAGTTTTTACTTGATTTAACGGGGTTCTTTTTTTTTGAAATTGTAAAGTCGTAACATAGTCAGAGAATCTACAATTACATGTAATCAGCGTATCAGTGAAATTGTTGATATCAGTAAACAAATACAGAAAACATCGCTTTTTTCACGAAAAATGAATTGTTAGAAAAAGTATTGAGTGAATATCGTACGTGGACGTTTTCGGGATCACTGATCTCCATTCTGTTTTCAGATATTCAAGATTCAAAATGGCGATTCGAATAATATGGCAGAATTTAAAAAAAGTTCTTAACCGAGACGAAACTGGGTATTCGGGGATTTCCCGTATCGCTAATTACGAATCTGGCCTTAAATTCCCTGGTAGCAATGGAAATTGCCATGCCACTCTCATGCTAGCAGCTAGACAGCGCCATGCTAGGTTCGTCACATTTTGCCCAGTACGCATGTGCACTTGAAGAAAAACGATCCATTTCTACCAGAGTTATCAAAATTCAAAACGGCAGATTCAAAATGGCGGTAAAAAATTAGAATACATTCTTAATATATTCTAATTTTTGAACATATTTGTTTTTTGTTCGAAATATGAGTTCAGATGCGTAATCGGCGATAATATAAGTATATATACTGCAGATAATGGCACTATAGGATAAAATGTCTGCCTCTGTAATAGAACTGGAGTATTGAAAGGAAATTTTTTTCTTGATATTTAAAGTTAGGTTAGATATTTGATTCAGCCACATTCTTATTCTATGTTTATACAAAATAACCCAAATGGGAACCATATAAAATAATTGTAAATAATATATGTTAATGTTGTTTGTAATTTAAAAAAAAAACCATAATAATAATTATAGAAATTTTTGGATAGAACATTCAATTTATAAAAATAATCAACCGCAGAATTTGCGAACGTTATCTCAGTAGATTCGGGAATTCTCAATAGAATCATTAAACAATATGCAAACGAATACACCAACGGAATTCCCATGCTCGAAGAATGAAATCTTCTTTTCTTTACATTAAGGGTGCATTGTGTCTTTGGATAGTGACAGAGAGAATTTCAGGTGTGAAATTAGAATATAGTACGCGTACGAGTAGATGATTTTACAAGAGACGTACGCGGTGTTCTCGGATGATGAATAATGAAAGAGTGACCTTGAAAGGGGGTAGTTTGATCACGACTAAGAAGGCGAATAGAAGGCGGATGAATGTGAAATGTCGACCTCCCTCAACGGTTTCGCTCCGAAATGAGTGGGAAGCAAATTTCGGACTAGGGTCTTTTCGATTCTTAAACTTTGTGCCCTTCTGTAGGACATGTACATATCGTAGCATTCGAAAGTTCAGAGCGACGGCCCTTTGGATTTAGTACACCCCTTTTCGACGGAAAACCGATTTTTTGCAGTAGCCTGTGTGATTCACCCACTCACATTATATATGTAAAGATTTTTTCATAGCGAATTTAAAAGGCCTTTAGAATGAATATTTTTGCAGACGTATCATATCAATTGATCCGACCGACGTTTTCAATATTTTTAAATAAATTTACTGAAGTTCTTCTGTAATGTTGTCAAGAAAGTAAAATTGTTAAAGTAATAATATTCTCAAAAATTATAATTAATATTAATTTGTAACAATTATAGTTTATAGAGGCTCGCTTATAGTACAAGGACTAAAAAGTTCAGTTTAAATTGGAGATAATAAAATCTTAATTTAAGAAGTTTTTTTAACAGTATAGCATGCAGGAAGAGCGATATTCTTGGAACGATACCAGCTTCTTTTACGATACCAGCTGGCATTTTGAGGATAGAGTTTGATCGTGAAAAAAATTGTTTTTAATAATAAAAATGAAATAAAAGCTAAGAAAAAAAAAAGGATTTTTACCATAAATAATGGCAATTTTTCTCGGTGAATGAGTGTAAGTTAGTATATTTAAATAGAAATACACTTATATATCCCATAACAAAATGTTGGATATATCGTGCGAAGGAAATGCAGTTTCAACAATATTTATTTACTTTATACGTGGATAAGTTTTCTTTTTACTCATTCAAGTGAACTTATAGTAATCATTAGAGAAATTTTATTAAATTAATTAGCATTTTGTATTATATTGTGCAATTTATTATGTAGTAAAATTTGCAAAAATTTAATTAGAAACTATCACTTACTAATTAATAATACTTTCGTTTATACATACTATAGAATTTTAATTATTATGGTTATTTGTAGACAAAGGTTTTATTATTTTTTCATTCATCAAATTAAATTTCGAGAGTAAAATGTTATCAGTCAAATCTAAATGTAGATTGCAATTATTAGAAATATATATGTCATATACACGCATACAGTTATACGAGCTTTTTTCGGAGCGTGTGATTGATTGCAGGTTGTCATGTGCTCTAATTCTGTGCATCGAAATTTTGTTTAAGAATTCTAAATCTATGATAATCAAAAAGAAGGAACTAAATTGATTGATGATCGCAGTTGGTTTTTGTGATTAATTTATGAACATGAATTTCCTTAAAGTGAAATGTTCACTTGTTTTAAAATGAATTTACATTATAGATTATATAGAAGATTTATTTTTTATTCAACGTAAGCGAGCGTCCGATTACTTTTGAAATAGGCTAATATTTATTTACAGTGAGTTAATGGAATTGCACAAACTGTTACGAGTTATAATACAAAAAATATACAGAGTTTAAATTTTTTCTACGTGTAAGCGTGGTGCCTCTATTTCCACGATCGTAATTCGTATCCGCCATTCTGAAACTGTATCCTTCGACAGGAAATTGATATTTGAAGAGTCTAAACAAAAAAATCGGTAACATCGAAATTCCGGGTTCAAAATTGCGAAAAAAAGATACTGACCCTCGCGTGGAGGAGCATCGGTGATGTTTTGTGGCGACTTTTCCATCGTCCGAGGCAGACAGGTATACAATGGGTCTTTCCCACATGTGTCACGCATAACGTACCGTATACATATATTTGCTGCCAAGTGCTACACCGATCTCTGAATCGTATATATAGCCTCGAATCCGACCACCTGTCCGTCTCTCCCACGCTACCGATGAGAGGGATGCTGCTGCCTGCCCCATACAGAGATCGGAAAATCGAGCCTCCTAGTTTCGATCTCCTATATACTTAGCGTTACCCTCGCGTCTTGCATTCTCTCTATCAATACGGGGACCGCACAAAGGACGAGTACGGGATATAGAAACCGCACTGTACTTCCCTTCCGAAAGAGAGGGTTCGATCAAATTTCCATTTATCGGTCTCCTTCTCACCCACTAACGCATTTCGGGTGGGTGACTGCTGGTTTTTAAGAGGTTTTAAATTTTCAAGAAAAAATGATTTGTAGCACTATATCAGAGTGTGGGTATCGATTTTTACGCACATATATATGGACATCTATAGATATGTAAGCGTATGGGTGTGCCTTGATATATGTATATTTGAATAATGTATTATAAGTGAAAATTATGCCAAACATTTTTCTGGGCTTTCCCTGTGAATCGCTTGAAAGTTTTTTCTCATGAAAAATTTATGGATTTTAGCTGGGAATCTTTTAAGAATGATACAATTTTCCAACTATACTTGATTTATTTAACTTTTTTATTCCTAAGTTTTTATTTTAATTTACATTGCGATTTTTATTAAGTTTTGATATCATCCATGTTAATGAAATTTTTTCACTTCTTGTATCATTAATTTTATCGTAAATTGAAACGATACTTGAGAAATTAAGAATATTTCTTGATCTTGATGGAGAAAAAACTATATAAATGTAAACAGAAGTACTTGATAAATTTCACACTTGTTGGTTGATTTTCTGTGATATAATAAAAAAAAAAACTTTTAATGAAATTAATGATTTTTTCATTTATAGAAATTTAAACGTATTCTGACTTGTCGGAAAAATCAACATCAATTTTCGATTAGAATTGAGGTATTGATAGAATAAATATCTTTTTCATCGTCATTTTCATAATCTTTTAAAAAAATTGTTATCAACCCGTACACGTATGATTGATCAATGTAATAAATTGTTTATTGGGGGAAAGATTTTTGTTTGTATAGATCAAAATTTAATTAAACTTACATTAAATGAATTCTATTTTACACGAATAATTCATAAATAATATCAAATATGGAAATGTTCAGCTCAATAATTTTTTTTTCAAACTGCAGAAATAACACAAAAGATTTTGTTTCCAGGATCTGTTTTCGTGGATTATAAATTATCCTCGGGTTTATATAATGTAGACAAAAAAATTGGTTTTAAAAGTCATTCTATTGTCCTCGACCAAGTTTACAAGCTATAAATTCAACATTTTTCAGTGAAGTTTTGTGTTATATACTCCACAAACAAATTAAAAAAAAAAAAATTATTTCGTGACACGTTCATGAAAACTAACAAACCGGAAGAAGTACTAGCTTAAATCCAACAAGTCAATAAACATGAAGTCATTTAAAAAAAAAACGAGAAGACAAAAGACATGGAACCCTGTTATATATTGTTTCCGAGATATTGTGTGGAAAAGCTAATAATTCTTCAAAATTTTATGGAAACTTATTTGAGATAAAAAATCGGTAAAAAGTTCTAAACAACCCTTTTCTTAAAAAAAATTCAGTTTTTTACAATCAAAAGCAGCAATTTAAAAGGCAGTCGTCCGGTGTCGCTCGTGACAGGTGACTTTTTTAACATTCGATCGAAGCCGAAAAGTTCCAAGTAACCCTTCCTTTAAAAAATCCTTTCCTTTCCCTTTTATGACCATATCAAATAATAATTTGTTCCCGTAGAGCATGGAGTTTCGTGTCATTCATCAGCCATTCAAATTTCCGATGGGACCTGTAATTCCTATTTTCTGAGAAGGTCCTGGGCCACATGAGGTCAAATTGATCGCCATTGATTGTCGAAGTCAAGTAAGTGTTATTTTTATAAACATAAAATAAAAAAAAAAAATAAAATATTTTTAAAAAGTGTTGAAATTATTATTACGTAACATTTCAAAGCAAAAAAAATTAACGATAAACTATAAGAGGCACTTGTAATAATTGTATTAATCCGTAATAGGATATTTAATTGTAATAAGCTTGAAAATACTCGAATAATATATTGAACAAACAATCAAGTACAGTTATCGCATCATATGCTTATATAAGAATCAGCTGCGTCATAAATGGCACCAACTTCGGCTTGTGTTGAAATAATAAATCATAGCGATATTAGAATCATTACACGAAACCTTATACGTTACAAGTTATACAAGATTAATTAACAATAACCATTCTGTTAAATAAAAACTTGACACAAGTAGTACCGTACAGAATTACCGTAAAGAAGTTATTAAGCCAACACTGCGTATCCAGTATTGGCCAATTCATATTGTTTATTCTGGCTTTGTACCGAGCGTTCGTCAGCACTCGATCAGTATTGAATACAAAATAGCATTATTATCCTAGTATTAGGCCGGTATTCTCACAGTACTGATGCCTTGAATGACAAGTCATTTGAACTTTTTGTTAGGTTAGCTCGCCTGAAAAAAAATGAAACAATATTAACATTTTTTGGCATTTGTCTCTGGGTGATTCCTATTCATTCAACATAATTCATAGATTGATAAGCCACCATTATCGTTAACTGCAATATATTACGTGACAAGTGTGTAATGTATACAGTTTTAGACACGTGTTATAGGTATCAACTTTATTGGTTTTGGTAGAAAAAGAGCGAGTGTATGGTATTTCATGTCTCTGTGCGATAAATGAACTCGTAAAAGTTCACATTATGCATAAAAAATACTTCTCATAAAGTAATTTTTGTTTCATTGTTATTATTTTTTATTACTTTGTGAAAAAAATGTGTGAGGTTTCTTCATTTTCCGATACTTAATGTCAGTAAAAGTGTTTTATGTTGATAAAACAGAATCTTCATTATGAATTTTTTTTTATTTATAGGAATATTTGGTTATAATAATATGTTGATATAACGAAAATGTATTTCCCTTGGTTTCATTGTAAATATTTTTTGTTTTCAATATCTGAAACCCCTAAAGACAACATTACCATTGGAAGAAATTCGTGCCTGCATCTTTACGACAGTTCATCGATTTATTATAAAAAGAGTAAATATCATTTTAGACAGTGAAGGATTCACTTAAAAAAATCTAAACTTAAATTTTCACTAGAAATCTCTAAAAAATTTGGAGGGAAACCCGAATTTTGAAAAATTTCCTTAAATATATATAACATTTTTACGCGGAATAAGTATAAATAAAATTTGCTTCAGTTACCGTCAATGTCGTGTTCTTAATTCTTATGGTATACAGCGTCGAATACACATAATGTAAAATCTCATTGATTCAATGAAACGGCTTCACCCAATAGTCGACATTAAACTCTTCTTGGAGTAAATATTGAATCACTCCTTTAAAAAAGTAAATGTTTCACCTTTTCATGAATAGACTTTTACTCTTTTCAAAATGAGTTGTACAGCTGTCACATATGCGATATTCACACTAGTGAATTAATACGTCACTTTTTGAAAAAAATTCGTTGAATATTCATCCTAAGAAATTTTGAGACAGTATTTATTTAAATGATTTTTTTCGTACAAAGAGAAGTGTCATTGAGCGACTGTATATTTCACAGTAACATATGAATCTTCTACAAATATATTTAAAAGATTGTGTATATGATATAAAAAATACACCCTATATACGAATCTAAATAATTTACATATACAAATGTACTTTTGTTTATGCATTATGTTACGCAAGCATTTGATTATAATTATTAACTCTCGTATATACATTTCCTAATAGAATGCTAATAAGTTGATGACACTGTCTACGACTCTCAAATTCGTGACCGGAATGCAGACCCAAATATTTCATTTACCTTCCTCTTAGCGAATACGCTCAAAAATTGGCCGGTGTTAGTTTGTCTGGCCGTCTGGTACGGCAATAACCCCTTCCGTTTACGTGACAAGTAAGACTAAATTCGTCCTGTAATCGAAAGTAGTCTAACTTTTATTTTCGTCTTAGACAAAATGTTAGATGTAGGTTAGCTCACTATTCGTTTACTGACTCATTCCGAAAGACCTTGCACATTTCCAACGTTTAAGTTCTTGACCAACCATATATAGTATTTATTTAGGCTGCACTTTGGAGCTTATGTTCTGTAAGGATAAGATTTTTTTTTTTTTAATTTCGTGTTCGACTTGAATATATTTTCAAACCAAGACAATTAATAATGCAACTGTGGGTGCAACCATTTCCAGTATGCATTTTTGGATTTTGATTTTTGAAGATGGAACGTCATATTGCTGAACGACAATTACAAATTGATTTTATGCCTAATAATCAAGATTTTTTTTATGTATTATCTTAGTTTTTACAATATTTTGTCCTATGATAATACAATATAATATAATATAATATAATATAATATAGTAATGAAATTTATCGGTCGAAATTTTGTAGAATTCTAATTACATATGTTAAAAAGTGATCTCTGAAACAAAAGGTTCTATAATTCTATAATATTTAATAAAAATAATTCAGAAAATTGATAAAAGGATATATGTATAAATAATGAGATAAAGTAAGAAAATTAAATAATGCACATGAAATATATCACCTAGATGTATATAATGATAAATAAAAAGAAATCCAAATTTTAAATACCGTTTCTTATTCTGGTTTCTTCCGTATCTATTAAACGGTATACAGCGATGAGATAATATTCGTTATGTCAGGAACATAATCCGTTATGGGAAAACTTTTGCTTTCAATATTTTACGGGTCAGTACTAGAGACTAACCCACTTCTAACATTTTGTCTAATTTGGAATCAAATGTTAGACCACTTTCGATTCTACGACAATTTTTGCCTTGCGAGTCATATCACGTAAACGGAAGAGGTTACGGGCTGCCCAGACGGCCAGACAAACGACAGAGCTCGTAGAATTTTTGAGCGGATGTTTCATATGCACGTACTGACAATGGTAAAGTTCCACGTTAAAATTGATTGAAACTACGATTCTCATATGGAATTTAGATTATTTTGACATGTTTCTTTTACAATTAATAAATCGGTTCAGACATCGAAGTCTTCCTAGAGAATAATAATTTTAAAAAAAATTTTTTATGGGTACATACATACATTCATACATACACAAATTTTGTAAACGTAAAGTAATAAAACATCGCTTGATTTGAAAAGTATTTAATTTACAACATTGCCTGTGTATTTATGAAAAAATATGGAGGTCGACCACTATTTATTGGCAGTTTACACAAAAAACGTAAACAGTCATATTTTAGTTTTTTCTAACGTCATTTTTTCCCTACAAGTTTTTTTTTTTTTTTTTTGGGAACGCCGTTATTTAGTGGAATATGTAAAAAAAAAACGATAATAAAAAAAGCCAAAAATGTGAAGAACGACGTCTATTTAACGGGGAAAGATTTTAAAAAAGTCGGCAACATTGACATGAAGGATAACAAATGCCGTTAACCCACAAATTCCATGCAACCCTTTACTCGAACGATCCGTATTTTACAACCAAAAAAAATGATTTGCTCATCGAACTCGTCATTATTTTCTCCATTGCATGCGACTTTTTTAACTCAGCCTATAAATTCTAAGTAACCCTTTCCTTAAAAAAAAAAAACCCTTTTTTTACAACTAATCGAAAAATTTATCTCGCATCATCGCGCGGACCGGAAGACATTCACAGTTTTAACGGGGCTAATATAACTATCCCAGTTCCCATCTTCTTTAAAGCATTTTCGGCAATAAAAAAACAGCCAGGAATAGACAACGCGGGTGCACCTTTTTTAAGCCTTTCCTAGTGTTCTGTTAAATGCCCGGCGGCTTTTTTTAGGCATTGTTCGTCAATAGCACAAGAGTCCCGTAATTGTTGAGCTGTATTTTTATGGCGGGAGTTTTTTTTGCGGTAGTCGGCGGAAGAGATTTTTGACAAAGCTGAGACAAGTAATCGCCTTCTTCTATGGATATGGACAAAACGAAAATTGCCCGACGTATATAAAATGTTATTGAGGTACGGCGATTTTAGAGGTTTCGAGTGAAAAGTTGAGGTGATGCTAACGAAGGGACTGCGAGAGAAATTATTGTCCACGTAATTATGACGGTCATTTTTGACAATCGACATTTAACGATTTGCGTGAATCAATTTTTTCATCCATTCCATTGTTTCTTTTATCTGTTTATTACTTTTATCAAATTTTAGTTTTTTCATTGAAAAACGTAATTAACGTTTATTTTATAAAAAATAAAATTACATTTCTAATTTATGAGTAACTGCATTACATTTTGATTTTGTTTTCTTCCTCTGATACTTTTGCATTGCGCCATTGTTTTATGCATTTTTCGTAACAACTGTGTAATAGTTATTTAATTTTTACATGTAACATTGTCATGAGTGTAATTTGAAATTTTTGTCCTCTTTACTTATTTATTGATGTACATTTATAAATTATCTTTATTACTTTTGGCAATACGTATATGCTTACATTGTCATCAACATCATGTTATGTTAATATCGTTAATCATTATCGATTCTGTAACCGTAGTATTTTTATTTTTTCTATTTTTTCATTTCATATAATTTACTATCATTCTATAGACACATAAAAGTATAGATGTTTCACATATTTAATTACTTGTGTTTTTATATTTTTGATATATTTTATGTCATTATATATTTAAGTTTCGGATTCAAGAAAAATATTCACCTGGTCAACTATATAAATATTCACAATCGTGCAAAATCGAATCAGATTCATCCTACTCTTTCTTTTAAGCTGTCATTATGTTAAAACAGTGTATCCTATTATTAAAAAAAAATACATACCTACACGGAGAGAAAAATATGGTACCGGATAACACAATGATGGTACCGGTTACCATCTTTAATGCTACATATACGGACTGGAATCTAGATTGTATCAG
>JAPYZR010006029.1:0-17889 GCA_030522945.1 Trichopria nigra
AGCCCAAATTTTGAAAAAACGTTTCGATCATTTACAATTTTCATTTTTCGTATTTTGAGGTTACGTCGGTAACTGTTCTACTTTAGAACCACCTTAATGGGTCTGTTTTTTAAATTCACATGACAAAATCTTATTTTTTGTTTGTTCTTTTGTTTTTCCGAATGGTAATGGCGTATCAATATTTTAATACTCACATTTAAATTTACATTTAATTTAAGAATTTAGGAAGCATTAGGAATTTTTTTATACTCATTTTCTGTTCTCTCTTTCGCCCTTTATCTCTCATTGCCAATATTTTATGATCATTACATTGAATCTAAACTAAAGTTTATCCGATTCTCCATGATCTTATCGAACATATACACTCTTGAGCTTTCTACATTGGGATCGGACATGTGAGGGTAACCAATGTATACAGCTAACGAAAATGGCGACGAAAAGCTTGATTTTAACATTGTGATCATATGAAGAGTTGTTTATTTTTAATTAAAATGCTTATAAATATTAATTTATTTACTAACAAAATATCTTAAAACTAATATATTTAAGTATTAATTAAATTTATGTTCAAATATGTCAAGCTTTGAGTAGTTATATTATTTGAGAGATAGCGGCGCCAATCAAAATGTCAAATCGCAATACCGATAATTTATCTTGTTTGAAACATATTTACAGCAAACATATTAATGATCTAATATAGTGAAAAACCGTTCTGTCAGTTTAATTTTATCAAAATTAAAATAGTAGTTTCCGTAATACTTTATACACTTGCGTCGAACAATATTTTTTGCAATTCTGTGTGTAAAATCTAACTTTTACGCACAGAATTATTTAAAAGTTCTGTATTATTTGAACATTATCTAAAAGTTTTCGATACAAGTGTGTAAAGTACCACACACTTGTGTCAAACAATATTTTTTGTAATTCTGTGCGTAAAGTTTGATTTTACGCACATAGTTACTTTACGCAATACTTTACGCATTACTTTACGCATACAGTGTGCAAAAGTAGCACTTTACGCATCAAAAACTGTGCGTAAAATCGAACTTTACGCACAGAATTACAAAAAATATTTCACAAAAGATAACATGTATCGAAAACTACTATTTATTTATTACTACAATACAAAACGCAACAAAACATAAAATACAAAAATTATTGTTTTTATTTATTTAATTTGGTCGGTTATACTAAAATTTTAATCTAAAGAAGACTTTCCACTGAAAGAACCAACATTTATGGCCGAAAAATATTATTTTATCTAAAATATTTACAGCACTCTCAGAATCGAAGCACAAGTATCCGATTCCTTATGCGTTTAGTAAATATGCTCTTTTTTAAATCACTCTTATGACAGTTATTAACAGTTCATGTACAGTTAAACGTCATTTTAAGTGTCATTTGTACGTCCAGCGTACAGCCAATTAACTTTTTGGTTACATTTTGGTTACATTCTGATTTCTACCAGGGCTATATACGTATAGCATCCGATTGTCCGTGCATGACACCTTCCTTCATCATTCATCCGGAGTTAAGGCGTCTCATATAAATATTTTTTCCAAAGCTCAAAAACTTTAAGGGGGGGAATCTCCTCTGGAGAGCACTTTTTCGCCGTTCTATTAAAAAAAGAAGAAAGTATTTATTGAATCAAGGTAAAGTACATTGTAAAATTGACATTGAAAGGTACAAGAAAAAGTTTTCGTTATCTTGAAGTGAGGTTGAAAGTGATTTATAACTACCTGAGCTTAATCTGCGATTCCGGGTCTGTAAAGCAGTCCTTCCTCTTCTAGAAAAGCATCCAATTGTGCAGCATTTTCCTTCTTTCGAGCAATTCTGGCGTCTTTTAACGCATCTTTTGATCGTCGATCTTGTCTTTCAATTCGTTGTTTATCGTAATTATCAGCAAATTTTTTGCACTCCGGGCCGATTTCCAATTGAAAGTCGTTCATAACTCTTAATACAAACACATATCCATCATTGAATATGCCTCCAGCCAAGTATGCAGCTATTTGAATAATGTTTGATCCGCAGTTTACATGCTTTGGAGCTAAACGCCACACAGTTGCGTTGAAAGATTCATTTGCATTTTGTGTGAAGCCGCCAATGCAACGTTCCAATAAGTCGTCTCGCGACAGATCTTCGAAAATCCTCAAAATGTGTTTTTGAACATCTTCGTGCAGTGATTGTGGGTGTTTAAAGACGTTATTCGTGGCTTTGGCGGCGTTATAGGAGATCTGTAAGCGCGCGCGTCCGTATACCTGCTTTTCGTACCATTGTGTTCAATGGCTTCTTAGGGACCCTTAGAATGTTTTTTGGACTTTCAAAATTTACAGGCTTATTCTTTGGATAATAAATTAATTTTCTAAGCAATAAAAAAAAGGCAACAAAAATTTTTCTTCAGGAGATTCTCCCCTTAAACCGTGCATTTTTCCGATTCTCGGCTTCGACCAATTAGAGCACGAGCACCATAAAAACTATAAGAATAATTAATTAATAAAATTTTATTTTTACGTTGCTGCGATGCCATGACCTGTTATTTTTGAAGGGCTCGTACAATCTGTCCTGTATTTAGGCACCATTCATTGCGGCTGCAGTCAACATTTCCATAGGAGTACCCCCATTCGGGTATGCAATGGCTTAGGGAAAAATGCAGAAGAACCCACGCGCCTCGTGCTGCAAATAAATGAATCATTTATTCTGTCCATAACACTAAGATAAATGCGTGACGTAACGATTTTACATATACTATTTCAATTGCATTTCCTACGAGCTGTCTGTAGCATTTTGTAATCAAACGCTCAGTGCGTTGAACAATATTTAGTTACTCGCGCAACAGACTTGCACGCGGAACGGCTGACGGCTTCATATCAAGTTCAAGTAAAAAAAATAGGTGCTACTCTTGTTGTGTACAGTGTTCATACACAAAAATATCGTCTACGATAGGAGTCAAATAATCTCAAATTCCGCAATTTTTTGTTATATTCGCGATAGATTCAGGCTCGTGGCGCGTATCGTGTTGTGACGTGGAGTGTGCGCAGTATAATGTATAAATAAACGTCGCGCGTCTTTTTGTCAGGCGGAGTGCGCAGTAGTACATGCGTAACTATATGCATATATACAGAGGAGGCTGCTGAAAGTCTCTTTGTTTATTGTTGGGATCTTTTCCGAAATGTAAAAATTTGTACGTGGAAGTTTTATTCGCGCCTACATAAATTTAATCGTTTATACGTTCATTCTGTATACTTAAATCAAATGAAAAACAATACTTTTATCAGTTTTTTTCACGATTATATTTATGCAATGTGTCTGCAGAATGCAAATATAAACAGGCGTAAGCCTTACCTTGAGGTGTCGATGATGTGTTATGTCACTATGTATGTCATAATACTATTATATATCGGAGATATATATATATGTAGGATTCGATTACAACGCGAGATAAATTAAAAGCTGGAAACGAATTGGAACGTCGTTTGAAATCAGTGAATGAGTCGTATCTATGAAATACGGAAGTATATATATAGTGCATATAATATGCTATTTTTACTTAATAAGTTGACAAAAGTCACGACAACAATGCTCAAAACAACAAGGATATTTCTATTATGATCGCAGTAACGGGTTTGTTTATCGTGTTTATTTACCGAGCATCGGATCATCGAACAAATACGCTCGCACCAGAGACCATGTTAAATAGTGGCACCTAATTTCAAATGTTATCCAAATAAGAGCGAGGACGACAGTCTTATGTGTACGTCCCTGGTGAAAATATCCGTAAAATCATATGAGATTTTCATAATTTCTCATATTATTTTAAGAAATCATAATGACAAGAGAAATCTTGTTGAATCATTTGAGATATTAAAGTAAATATCAAAATCTCACATGATTTGTCATATGATTTTACTGGGATTTTCACCAGGGGTGTCCCCCATAGATGTATGCCCCGTCGTACCCGAATGCTCCGATTTCTGTATAAGTCCATTATACATTCGTTGATTCGGTTATTCTCGTTAATAACACAGGAATTAGTAACGCGTTCTCAAGACTGCCAATATATTGCCGGTAAGATTATATCGTCATTGTATAATAAATAAAACTCGATATTTATAACATAAACTCAATTCTTAAGGTGATTCTTTTTTGGAAGTTGGCGTATAAGAGCATGTTTGAGTTTTAATATTTTAGTAACATTATAAATTTCATTTTTTTTTAATTTATATTTAATGTAACCTCAAATATTTAACGTATACGCGATAACTAAAGTTATCTTTTGCAAATGATTCGTAAATGTAATATACGAATGAATTTTTATTTCAAGCGCGCGTGTAAACAAAACAAAAAAATGACGTTTTATTTCAGAATGTGTAAAGTGTGAAAATTTACCTGTAAATTTAGTCAAGGATTTAAACATTATAATGTGTCAGTCTATATCTCATTCTTCAACGAAGGAGACTTTCCAACGGGTGTTTTCGTTATAACGTACATTTATTAAAATCGATAATATATATTCAAGTATATTTTAATTACTTTTAAAACGCCTATTTTTACATCTCATATGAGAACCATCTTAAATTTATTATAAGAAACATCGAGGCAAATTCATGTGTATTCCTACAAAAAAAAAATATATTAAAAATTTTGTTGCACATCAGTTAGTTATGCTAAAAATTTTGTTGTTCTGCCATACAGTTTAAGGATGTCGATAAACCGTCATTTTTAATCGCTCGCGTGTCAGTTTTTATTGCTATACAGTTTATCCTTTTTTTTTATTCTATAGTTAAGTAAGTGTCCGTCTGCAATTTCGCCAGTCAACCCATCTCAGGTCTCGATTGTATTAAAGTCATCTCCAATTATAGCTCCAATTCTCTAAAGTGGCAACGATGAAGAACGTGAAACGCTTTAAACCACGTGTCAGGGTAATTTATTGTTTACATTATTTTTTAAATATACGAATAAATAATTTTTTTTCAAAGCCTTCGCGGGAAGTTCGATTTCTCCGACGCGGCCTAAAATTACAAGTGTTCGAAATTGCTCTTCTCGCAAGTTATTTAAAAAAATATCGTATACACGGAACGATCTCGGACAACTATATGTGTATAGTTGCCTAAAATATACTGTAAAATATACTGTACCGCTGAAAAGTATCGATAACAAAAACACAACTTACGGGAACCGAGTCCGGATTAATGCTCCGGATCGCATCTCAGGGCAGTCCCGCGATTAATCAATAACATGCAAAAAAGTGGAAGCAATAGTGAATAATACTAGTAATAATAATAATATTAATCAATAAATAAAGAAACAAACAAACAAATTAAAACGAAAGGATAATGCAAGATAATCATCTTCTATGATTATCTTATATATTGCCTTTAATTTATCAAAACATCTCTTATATGTTTCTGCATCAAATTTGTGATACTACAGAAATTTGTATTATATATATGTATATATATACATTTATATTTTACGAATTCTAAAATTATTTTAAAATTATATACATTTATATGTTGTATATATAAATGATTGTAAATCAAATTTTTATACTTTAATAAACTGTTAAATATATTTTCATTTTAAAACAATAGTAGAGTCAATAAAATTTATACATGCATCAAGTTCAAATATAATAATGAAAAAAATTCAATTCTGTAGCTCTCAAATTTTCGAACATAAAATTGATCTTTAGTGACCTTTTGTTTTTAAAATAATGAAAAATAAAATACAATAATTGCATAATTTATCACATTGAATGATAACTAAAAAAAATTAAAGCATTGGTTTCTTATCAATCGATAACCCAACATAGACCTTTCAGATATAAATACATATCTTTTTTTTAAGATTACATATAAATTCACTCCTGAACATATAATAATGTATAATGTATACGTAAAATCTGTTTTGTCTTCGGTGACTGTAATAGTTAATTAATCATGAACTCCACTGTTTAAGTTATATATAGATAAACTAATAAACAATTTTATTATTCTAATACTTAAATATTTTGATATAATAATAATAGCATAGATGTACAACTTGAAATAATTAATTCAGAGGATGACATTTTCATTTGGAATTTGTAATAAATGGTATTATCAACACCATTGAAATTATAATAATTTTCTTTACTTATATTCCAATTTTATGGTTTATTTCTACACTTCTGCAGCTATTGCTATAGTGTAAACTTATGTTCCTGAAGTTCGGATGCTTCAAGTCGAACGAAAATTTAAAAAAACAAATGATTTTTTTTTAAATTACAATGAATCTCGAATTTTTGAGCATACGACGTATCATGTATACTTAATATGTAATTGACATGTAGGTATTATTATGAGATTTTTAAAACCAGAGATATAAAAATTTGTTTTCCAAAATTTTCATTCAACTTGAACGATCCTATAACTTCAGGCACATGTAAACTTTTCATCTAATATAGACAAGCATAGATACAGATGCGTACTTTTCTTGTTAAAAACAATGAGTTTCATTTGATTAAAAAAAACTCTTAAATCTTAAACACGTGACTCAAAGTATATAATTATATATAGATATAATTAAATTTTCACTTATTTATTAACACCTCAAGGATTCAAATATATTCTGCATCTAACATATGTTGTTTAATCATATGTACCACAAATCATAAAAATATTTAATTTCATTGTTTATTGCTCTCGCCAGTAACAAATAATGCCCCAGTAAACGAAAACGTATTGAAAATTAAAAATACGAATTGAAATGAATTCATGTACGCGTTAAGTGAATTCATTTTCAGTCGTTTTAATTCATTCAATACGTTTCCGTTTACAGGGTGATAAACGAGCTAAAATATGTTGTATATGCGGCAATATAAGTATACATATTGCAAACGTTGGCAAACGCCACGTGGAAAGCAGCGAGTGAATCGCTATTTCGAAAGGAGGACGATATTGTTACGCTGATTGTCATCACGTTAATCGCGTTATGGAGTTCTTTCATTTTGGAGTATGATGGACGTATGCATATATACATATGCAATATATTGGCACGTTTTTTAAAATCTGCTGCGCAAGCACAATGAACGGCTGTTCCCAGTGAAGTTGGCAATAGTCGTTAGTCTCAGATTAGGTTGGAACGCCGATGAGTGTGGTAGGCTTGCTTTTTCAGAGGGAGCGCGCTATTGATCGGCGCCGTGTTTTTACCTGTCGTATATAATATCAGACTCAGACTTTTAAGCGAGTTCCCATCGCGCTATCGTCGACGGCGTCGAAAATCGTGCTATTTTCTCAATTTGACGATTGAGTCCACGTTTCGACCGGTTTTCCCTATACCGCCGACGGAAGCGAGCGCCCAGCTTTCCCGCGACTAATCAAAAGGTAAAGATAAAACCAGAGGAGGGTCATATTCCAGCCCCCAATGGCGTCGATGATCCTTTTCATAAATGGAAAACGTGTGACGTTTGTCAATCTATATAGACCGCGTAATTTATCAATTTACAGAGATGAATAATCAGCAGTATGCCTCATTGGGTGTAGATGTTACGATTCACTGGTTACTTTTGTGTATTTTCAGCAAGCAATGAAGAGAAAACCAATAGTCCCTCGGGAGGGTGGGTTCCCCTGGAAGACTGGGAGCTTCATTCTTTTGGTCCTTATTACTTCTATTGTAGCATATGATACACACAAACATGGATCTTTTGAAGGTATATTTTAATATTTTTATTTGTTGTTTTAATCTATTTAATTTATTCGTTACATACCAAATTAAGTCAAGTGATTCCTTCTTTCAGAATCCTGCATTGGAAAAGTCTTAAGGGACAGTGGAGTAACGTTATTAGCACAGAAAACGGGGACAGTGACAGGAACGTATTTGAACAAAGGTTTGGAGTACATTGAATCTTGTTCACCTGAGTATTACAAAGCTGTTGTTGAGTTCTCCACACCCTATGCCAAACTAGCCAGAGATGCATATATCGTTAGCAAGAATCTTGGTGTTAAGTTGTACGGGAATGCAATTACATATGTCAATACAACAGCGCCAGTTGTTGTTGCTAAAGTAAGATAAATATTATACACGCATGTTTTTAAAGCAACTAGAAATTACATCTTGATCATAAATTAAACTGTTTTCAGATTGAGCATTATGCTCCAGGACTATGCGATACGATACAACAACAGACAGCGAACGGAGTAAGCTTCGTGAAACGAAACTCCGTATTATTAGCAGAGCAAGTTGTTGAGAATTCATCGAAAGCTATGCGCTGGTTAGAGACCAATGTTTTCGTGTAAGAACTGCAAAAATCTGAACTCGTGTAGCTTTACTATTTGACTGTCTAAACTATAAAAGTTGCAATGTTTTACAGGGGAAAGCTCAGTCCGGAGAATCTCCACAGTTATGCCTCTCAGGCAATCAATACCACACAGGCCTTCGCAAGCCGAACATATGACTGGGTGTATGAGAAGGTGCAGACATTTTCGAAAGTTCAGTGAAGAGAGGCGTGTTTAATATCGGTATCGTAACTAACAATTCCATCGGCAATGGGAACTCCATTACATCTGTGCATTTATTTGTTAGAACACAGGAGTTTGTAGATTGCATATTTTTGACGGTCATGATTACGCGGCCATTTTACCTGTGATAATATAAAGACAAAAATATATCACATTCTGTTCGTAATAATTTCTAAAAAAATTTTGGTTGTACTCCGAGATAAAAACACGTAGCGGTATTTTAGTTTGAGCTTACAATAATTGAGTATGACTCGTTATCGAAAAAACATGTACTATAGACACCCTTCGACCAATTTTCTTTTTGTATACTCATGGATGTATTTGTTTCCGACGTGGATTGGGAAATGTAAAATAAACGATTCTTTTTTTGTATAAAAAAATATAGAAACGAAACCAAATGAACTGTGAAAAATTTCTTGATTGAGCAGGATAAGGTAACGAAGCAATAAAAAGTGCAATGCCAAGTTAACGATTGTTCCAGTGGTATTAAATTATGCATTATTATTAATATTAATATTATTATTATTGATATTAAAAATAATTAGTATAATATAGATTACCGAAGTATGGACGAGAGAACTGAACGAAGGATTTTGTTGCGAATTGTGTCACAAGAGATCCTTAAGTCACGCAGTACAGTTCTGTATAGGAGAAAATTATAAATCGTCTTCTACGCAAGAAAGCACTTTATATAAAGTCAATACTTTTTGCATATCCCTGTATCACTTTTGCCAAGCATACAACTTGGTTTCATGGCGAGCACGTATATTAAGATGCACTTTTTATTATAAGGACGTCTGCAATGCAGATTTTGATGGCAGGTTATAACTCGTATGGGAAAAATAACTTCATTGTGTTTTTGTAAATCTGATTGCAAAGGTACTCTTCTTCTTCTTCTCGAATTCCTGCTAGTACTTCTAGTATTTGTCTGTCGAGAAAAAAAAGAAATATTTATTTTAAGTATTTAAAATAATAAGATATGTAAATTTTAATTACATTGATAGAAAAATAGCAACAAAGATTACTCACACTATTGTACATGGTTCATTTCGACCTTTGACCATTCGATCAGGTTGCCATTTCTCTTTTTTAACTGAAGGGAAGTGTGTGACAATGTCCTTGGCGGAAGCATGCGATGGCCTAATCTCGCACCATGGACAGTCGGTTTCTATTACCAGACGATCGGATGGTATTGTTGTTACCGCAAACAAATTTTCTTCAGTCTTAAGCGAACTGAAAGTTACAAAGCTTTATTTCATTGTGAACATGAACTGATAAAAACATTTATATTGCTGATTATAAGACCAAATTTAAGTATATTGTTAATAGATTCAATAACAGAAATCATTTTGCCTAAAAATTGTGATTGTGTCAACAATTTTATGCGTACAGTACTTTACCCAATTTATTCTATGTTAAAATATGAAATATTTACTTTTGTAAGTACTATATGGATTGATAAACAGACTATTTGTAAAAGAATTAGATGAAAAAAAAAGTAACAAATGAAATGAGAAATACAAAGCTAAATAAATTTTAGAGCAAATATTTTAAGAAGATTTTAGTTGAACGTTATAAATACACACACTGAAAAAGTTTCGGGCAGCATACACACGAACAGGCTGTACTAGAAGTGTATGTTGTACATAAATCGCGATTAACAATCGATGGCATTGAAAAAAGAATCTTTTTTTTTCTTTAGTTTTATTTTGTTATTAAGAATGTGTATATATTATTTATGGTTAAATTATTGACATGGTATTAAAAAATAATAACTACTTTTAAAAAGTTCAAAATTTATGACTTTTTCCATATTATCGCTTTCGCAGTGAAAACGGTGCATAATAAAGCAAAATTGCACTCAACCTTTTTTGTAGAACACAAAATTTCCTACAAAAAAGTCGATGAGGACCATAGTCTAAAGTTAACAGGTTACCGCGAGTAGCCCAGTACGTTGCACCAAATAGTATTAAAATATTAGGACGCCCATCGATAAATTATAAGATGAAATTCACGGCTAACCTATTAACTTTATACTAGGTCCCTCAATGACTTTTTTGTAGGAGATTTTGTGCTCTTCAAAAAAGGTTCAGTTCAATTTTGCTTTATCTTGCACTGTTATCAGTGTGAAAGCAAGAATATGAAAAAATTCCTAATTTTTAAACTTTTAAAATTTATTATCATTTTTTAATACACCATATCAATAATTTACCCATCAAGAAATATTATATACACATTCTTAATAACAACAAAATGAAACTAAAGGGAAAAAGGATTTTATTTTCAATGCTATGGATTGTTAATCGCGATTTATGTAAAATATATATACTTCTAATACAGCCTATATATACTGCCAGAAGTTATTTTCAATGTATTATATTTTCATAGTTTCGACAATTTAATTGTAATTTAAAAAGTGTCATTTCGTGTGGATAAAAATTAAAAAAAGCAGTATAATAATTATTTATTTGAATAATAAATAATAATTAAACAGTTACTATCCATTTAAGTGGACTAAGTTTAAAATAAGGATATTCATATACATAACATAAATCATCGTATTCAATGTCCCTTCACTATAACAGACATTTTTGTGAAAAAGCCTACAGCTACAAAGTACATAAATTTTACATGTATACTATTGAAAATTAAACCACTTACCAGCCATTAATACCAATATACAATCCTAACTGAAGCATGCTGTAGGCATCTTCCGTATTGCCATCGAAGGAATGCACAACACCTGCTGTTAATTTATCTTTGTGTTTTCTTAGAATTCTCACAAAATCGTCAGCTGCATTTCGGCAGTGAAGGAACATTGGGAGGTTGAGAGTCGAGCACATACTTAGCTGCATTTCAAAATATTTTTTTTGTGTCTCTTTAGGACAAAACTGTAATCTATCATAGTCGAGACCCATTTCTCCGATTGCAACAATTTTTGTCTTATTATTTTGCGCAAGTTCACATAACGATGACAGGTAAGCCTCTGGATCACCTGATTCTTCGAATTCATTACATCGTGTTGGATGACATCCGACTGTTGAGAATAATCTACCTAAAATGGTAAATTTAATAACTACAATATTACAGAAAGTATTTAATGGTAATATCGGTTCAACAAAAGTTATCATTTTCAGAACTCCTGTACTAAGCCAGGATTGTATTAAAATCATAAGTATATTTATTAAGCTTGGTTTTACTAAAAATGTATTTGAATTTTAACGAGTAGAACAGAAAGGGCCAAACTATAGGGTCAGTATAAAAATATCTTTTATAAGTATTCAGAATCATAGCATTTATATTCAATATAGAATCTAGTTTGTATTATCATAATCATTATTTAAGCATTTATTATCTTTTGGCATGATTACTATTGCTACCATTATTGTCAAACAAATTCATATGTCAAATAACTGTCAAAATGGAGCGTGTATTCGTGTTTCCTAAATTCACAATTTTACATGCATTCGGAGTAACAATATCAATTTTCTAACATTATATACGTGTGACATGAAATATTGCAATGTTTTTATGATTCTTGACAATGAAAATACAGCCAATGCAAGTTTTATCAAGCAATGTTCATTGAAACTATTGTCTCATTCTCATCGTTTATACAATAAATTGTAATATTTGAAAGATCTTAACTTCCTGGTATGTATTCTATTGAATAACATGAACCGACACTATATAGTTATGTCAACGTACTATCAGTTTTCGCTATTTCCAAGGCCTTTTTGCTCTCGGACAAGCTTCCTGCAGTGATGAGAATTTTTGACAGGTTGTTGTTCCAGCAACGTTCCAAAACTTTATCCAGATCTGGCTGATGCTTTTGCGTACCATTGTATATCCCCTGGTACATGGGGTCTGTCAGGTTCGCGCCGATATCTGAAATACGGACGACTCTGTCAGCGAACATGACAGGTTTATAATTTCCATTTTATTTGCGCCGAACATCGTCAAAGGAGAGAAAAGAAAATTCACATAATTGAATCTTGAGTTAACCTCTAACATTGACGCGCCACTAATTTTCATCGGTCGAAGCTGTTGTAACGAGGCGAGCGATTTACCTATGAATTTCCGCAAATTGATCATCGTTTTCCTCGACATACGAGAGCGACGGAATCGTGCGGCCTTGAGCGATTCGCGAACGCGAGATGGAAATAGTCAGCAGGTGTCCGTCTTGTGACCGGCACGGCCGGCGGGAATTGAGGACTAAGGCTCGCCGACTTGAACTCGACTCCGAATTCCTTCGACGAAGCCGCTCGAAGTCGATGAAAGGCCAAGGTGTCGGACACTTTTTTTGCGAGCCACAAACAAAGGGTTTCCTTTTAACCCGTGCCGCCAAGCACTTTCCGCACGGAATTCCTCGCAGATTTCGTACGACAGGGTTCTATCTTGCGATCGCGCGGTGCACATCAACATCATCTCAACTCCAATTTTGATAAAAATACATACGCATCATGTATATTGCATGTACGTCAATAAAGCCGTTTTCTTGATTATGAGCACTTTGCAACTTTTTAAATCGATCCTTTTAAATCTTATCGAACATTTGTAAACATAGCCATATCTATATATATGTACATATATGTATATATACATTATGTATACATGCATATATGATGCATGCGCGAGTGCGCTTACATTTTATTTATGACTTGCAGTATGTATTACATATACATATATATATTTCATTTTGAACGAGAAATTTATTCGTTTTATTTATAGCTTTGTAAATTGATATAAAATTAAAATGCACTTATTAATTTGTTATTGTTTATAGACGAAACTATATGTTATCCGAGACCTTTAAACCGGAAAAGTATCAAACTAAACGTTTTCAATTTTCAAAATTATATTCTATTGTAATACAATATAGTCTCTCTTGAATATTGATTTTTTACATGATGAATAAATATAAGTGCTTTTTTTATCACTTACTTTTTTTAATACCTAAAGTATAAAGTAATAAAAATATTACAAAAAAATAGATGTAATAAAGTTTAACGATTGCATTAGAATCGTTTTATGTTTTCATATTCTTGAATAATTTTTACTAATTCAATTAATATATTTCCAATAATGAAAGTGTTAATAGAAATAAGGTATCACTTCAATCAAGAAAAATAGGAATATATTGATTTAAAATTAAAATTTTCAAATTTAAAGAGTTACATCAGATATTCATATACATGTAGTTTTACTACATAATACTAACTTTGTCTTTTTATTTGATATTCTGATATTGAACATCACTCGATTATAACTCTCCCTGATGTCATGGTTTATTACATACATAATAATAGAAAATTAATATCTAAACCAGTTTCTGAAATTACATAAATATAATATAATTTGAAAAATTTGGAAAAGTACAATGGTTTATTTAAATTTTGGTAATTTTAAGCTATCAAAGAAGTATAATTCTAAAAGTAATTGCAGATTACTATGAAAATATAAATTATATATATTTTGAATAAAATGAAATTATATTTCAAAATCTACAAAACTTTCTTAAATAATATATAATTAAATTAAATAATAGAAACAACTTTATTGTTAACAAAGTGTTTATTATAAAACATTATCAGGAAGTGCATATTGCTCGATTTACAATTGTATAGAAAACCCGACTTGTGAATATTGCATGTGTATCATAGAGAATGATTTGAAAGTTAAGTTTACAATCAGCGAGTTACATACCCTAATTACAAACTGTTTAACTTGACTTTCTTTTATTAAAAACCATAAATGATAACACAATTAATGAATGTTGTAATACGCTATGTAATAAAGTTCATATATTCCAGTTTCCCAGACATCACATAAAACACACAAGTCTTGAAGTACTTTGTATTTATTCCTCCCTTTACTGTACAAATGGTACGTTGGAACATTACGTGGAATTAACACTGATGTGTTAAGATAAATGGATCAAAAGTTCGCTTCACTGAAGAGACTTGACAATTCCATTTATTTTTTCAACACACTCTTCCTTCTTCTTTGAGATCGTAGCTTCGGCATCAATAAAAGGCTGTCTGCCGATTTTACCAGGCACTAATTTATCCACATATAGAGACTGCTGCTGATTGTAGAGCTCCTTGAGGTTCTTATCATATTTCTGTAATTCTTGCACACGTTCAAAAACATCTCCAGATTCACCCTTTAGTTTTTGTGCCAATTCATTAATAGCGCTAGTTGCTGTTTTGTATTCTTGATTGATACTCTTGACAGCTGATGTATATACATTTACATCCTTGGTAGTCTTGAGATGGTTAAGTTGATCATCCAAATCATTGTAGGAAGTGACTCTTCGATCTTGAGATGCTAAAATCTTTTCACATTGACCAGCAATTCGTAATTTACTTTCCGATACTTCATCTTTGTCGATTGAGAAGTCAAGGCGTACATAAATGATGACAAGAAGGAACAGAAAATAAAGAGCTGCAGCTACCAATAAAGGCTCTTGCAACATCAACAGTCGTGGGAAAGTATATCTCAATCTGAAGTTCTGAATGTGATTTTCTACCAAGTTCTGTTTTGTTAGAGAAATCACTGGTCGTCCAGTTGTATCCAAGTAAGTATAATGCAGAGAATCCGGTAATCGATCAGCAGCATAAGGTAAATTCAAAACAAAGTTGTGTGATCCTTCTGGCAAAATGATCTTAACAACTAGTTCATCAACAACCATGTCATCAAATACATGATCAAGCAGTCTCATTTCTAATGTATATTCATCTTTAGAATTGAACAGATATTCATAACTCGGAACATTATAACCGATTGTGTATTTAGTCTTCCATCCTCCAAACAATGGGAAACGAGGTCTCAGATTGAGTTCAACTGAATCCTTCTTAATCCTTGTATGTGACGTTGAAATGTTGCCAATTTCATCTCTGTAATAAATGTCTGAAGCTGCTGCTGGTAAAACGGTGTCAAAACTCTGAATAGAAGATTGGCCAATCTTTGCCTCTCTTGTGTACTCATATCTTGAGAAGGAACCTTTTAACCTAGCACCTGTGTGAACCAATTCTAAAGATTCTTCTACTGCGATATTACCCCAATGTGACAATTCAATGATTCTTTCAAGTCTAGTTACAGTCAGGAATTTGTTACTATTTTCATAATGTACAACCAGTTCTTCCTGAGAAAATGGGACAAGTTTTTCAAAAGGACCATAGGTAATTGTAGCATCAGTTTGCGATACTGGTTTAATTTTGGTATAGCTCTCAATATTGCGGGAAGGCAGATTGACAGTAGTAGTTAGCTTTACTATTGGGTAAATCGAATACAAATACAAATTGCCTATATAACGAACCAATTGCTTTTCTTTTTGTGTTATTTCCTTAGGATGCGGACTCAACATATGAGTAAAGACAGTATCTACCTCAATCGATACTGTTCGTCCTGGTTGCAATGGATCTTTTAAATCAATATTATAAAAATATTTTCCTTCATGTTCGACCACCTTGACTGCAGTCGCTCTCAACTCTGTTCGTCCTGGTTCTCGCAGGTGTGCAGAAATAAAACTGAGGTGTTCTTTGTGGTCAGGGTCGATGGCATAAAGAAATTTACGGACAGATGAACCACCAGAATTTTCCAGCACTAACTTGGTGGTAATTTTTACAGTTTGAAACTGCAAATCGATGTTCCTCTCAACATTTTTGAAGCTCAACTTCGATTCTTCGAGATTGATCGCGAGAACACACGTAAGGGCGGAAACCACTAGTAACGCCCTGGTGATGCACGTTTTCGAATTTATCGAAAACATTGCGGTGAAATTGAATTCTCCTTCACTTGTAGCCGTACCGGCAAAACCGCGTCAATGCCGATGTGACTCCTATCGCAGGCACGGACGTGGCGCACGCACGGACGGACGTGGCCAGCGGTTCGATGACCTAGGTTTATACGATTCACGAGATGGCAATTGCAATTTTCAGTGCGGTATAGAGTTATGTTTACTTTAATCGTTTATTTTTCACATATTCACATACTCCAACTAAACATTATATACACCCAATACTATCGAGTACTTATGTAAATTGTATTTGCCCGATAAAAAATTGTTTATGTAAATAATAATTGGTATTCTCCTCGGCCGGTAACCTACCGACGGGTTTTATATACAGGGTTTATCTCCATTAGAAGAGTATAAAACTGAAAGATAATGCAAAATAAAAATGAAAAGCTGCAAAACAGAACATTAAACGATATAATGCATTGCAGTAAAAAAATAATTGTGATGCATTATTACATTGATGATTATGAGTTGAAAAGGCAAAAAATGTGGAACGCTTCACGATTTTGCGTGTCATCCTTGCGCAGGGGCCATGCTAATCTTCTCTGTATCGTTCCAATTTTAGTATGTATATATACAAACTGCCCCTTGACGCTACAGCTTGTGAGTTGACGAGCGCAAGTCGTTTGCCATCTCGCGGCGGGCAGTATACTAAACTGGTGCTTAAGGCGGAAATTTTGAAATTGACGATTGTAATCGAGACACTTTTTTTGATATATTGAAAATTAAGGTAAATATTAAAAGCATGCACTTTTATGTATATCGATTTATTCAAACTATATACGTATACTATATTGTTATCACTGTAATATGATGGTCGCTAATATTCTTCATTTATTACTATAACAATAATAAATTTAATTTTAGAAATTATTGCAAAATCCATATCGTGTATCTTTTTAACCGCATTTTCTTCTGTTTAATAATCAATCATAAATAAACAATGTTTCTCATTTTAAATTGAAAAAAAGTAAAATCTGCCGTAAATTTTGACAAATCGGGTTTTCTTTTTTTTTGTAAGTAAAGTTGAAGTTAAAAATTTTAAATATATGTAAAAATTTATAAAATACATATTTATTAAATAAATAATATATATTTCCTTTTACGACTTTCTTTCCGTTAGGTACCACTTATTTCTAACCTCGATATCTCGAAAACTTCATTTTTTCGTTGACTTATTTTAGGTCTTTTAATTAGGAGGTCGTAATCAACAATATACTAAAAATTCAGACATTTTTAGTTTGTTTCTTTATTGTACTTTTTTTTTTTTTTTTTTTATATTTGTTAAATATTTTATAAAAAAAATAATATTAAAAATAAATATTTAAAAAAAATAAAATGTGCTATAAAGGACCTTACTAAAATTTTTAGTATATTTATTGATTATGACTTCCTGATTAAAAGTTTTTTAAATATTTGTTAAATATTTTATATACATATAAAATATTTATTTTTTTTTTTAAATATTTGTTAAATATTTTATATACATAATATATATGGGGCATTTCACGTCAACTCTCCAAGCGCGGCGCGCGAGCGTCAAAACCTTCCATGTTCAACTCGTGTTTTCTCCAGATTGAAGTATCGAAA
>JAPYZR010006030.1:0-16488 GCA_030522945.1 Trichopria nigra
ATAATATTTTTTGCTATTGAGATGTATTTGTTAAAAGTAGTTAAGAAGTCTGAAAAAAGGTGGCCCTCTGGCCGTCGATAGACGATGATGATGATAATAGAGAGAGAGAGAGAGAGAGAGAGAGAGAGAGAGAGAAAGAGGCAGGGAAACAAGCATGACGCAGGTCGCGCGCATGCGCGAAGGTAATATTGGAGCCTTGCAGGAGAAAAAACGATCCTTGGTGGGGGTACAGAAATAACGTGAATTAGGACAGGGGCCGACATTTTCTGAAAACCAACCGCGTGAATTAGGACAGGGACTACTGAATATATATATGAAGTCCATCTTAGGAACTTCCATGGCGTATAAGGCAGGTTCCTCTATACTACAATTGCCTTACTGATGATTCGAGTAGTAGGAACTGAGATGAAACGCCGCATTTTTAAAACTTACCATCTTCCTACAAAAAGCTATAATTTCCTTTATGTGCAAGGAGATCTGTATGCGGAGTAATTTGCTCTTTATCGAAGGAACATTGCTTTTCGCATACTTGGTTCGGTTCATCGTTAAATTCTATACTGTAATTATAAATGTTTTTAATTTAGACGGTCAGGCCAGGGGGGGGGGGGGGCGACAAATGTCCCTCGCCACTGAAGGACGCCCTTGGGTCGATCTATTCAGTAATTCATATTAAAAGTAATTCGTTTGTTATTTGCTCCATTTCGAATATGCAATTACATATATATGTCGCATTGTTGGAGTTCATTTGTTTTCCTTATAGCATAGCGTTCCAAGATAACTACATTAGTTTCAACGAGTTTCGTTATTATTGTTATTGTAAACGAATAAGGCTCCCGCCAGGATCCAGGAGGTCCTCGAACGGTGTTTTGGTTTTTCGGGAAAGATCGAAGGATGGAACATGGAATGGCAGTTTATGTTTGGCAAGCATTAAGCGTGGTCGGCGAGAGATTAGTTAGTTTTCAGATTCGTTGAGTTCAATTGTGTTGTGGTGTCCACTCACAAGGACTTCGATGCAACATAATACATATGCAGTTTTGAACCTGTGCGCGAGCGAACCCAGAAAATAGTTGATGTCTTATTAACTCTTACTATATATATATATATAGAGCATTTCACATTTTAGGGAAAAATTGAAAGATGCTGAAGGACAGGATTAGGAAAAGGGTACCACTATGTTAGCATTTGTCTAATGCTGTCCTCCAGCATCTTTCAATTCTTTCCCAAGCGTGAAATGCCCTATAGAGGGACTCTAATCGGTGTCGCCTAAATAAGGGAACTGCGAGCGGTCAATCTCTGCTGATATGCAAGCACGAATTGTACAATGACTTCAAAAAGCAGTCAAAATGTTGATGAAGTATCGAAATGAACGCATTTTGACGTCATTTTACAGTTCATGTTTCGTGGATATAGTATTGTATCCATTGTTATATCCCGAAGTAAACCAAAAAGCATTCAAGTACCAGAAATAGGATTAAGAATGATAGAGAAGTATTCGTTTTCGACTGAAACGTTCTTAATCCTATTTCTGGTACCTGAATGCTTCTTGGTTTACTATTAGCATATTCATCAATTGTACCGTCCCGGTGCAGTGCATTTATTTGGTTAGTCTCGGATACCCGAGGCCCGGGTCAGAGATTAGTGAACATGTGCACTGCACCGGGACGGTGCAGTTATATATGTTCTGTGGTGATCACTGATCTCTCATCTCTGTATTATATATAACTGTAGAGCATATATATACGTATATAAATGATATAAACTTCAATTTTTTATTTTTATAATTCAATGCCGATTAAACATAAAGTGACAAAATTTACTTCATTTTCAAAGAAATAAACTCTGATAAAAATGAAATGCTCTACGTGTCTAAATTCATGCTTCATCTGACAGTTAATCTTGCGCGTTCAAGAACCGTAATACCGCAGTTCAGAAGCGTTTCGACCGTATACTATTTTTACTAGGGTCTTATATACTTAATATATATTAATTAGAGTATTTTTACTTAAGTCTTGTTTTACGAACAAGTAAATTATGGCTGCTTCTCAAGAGAGTATGTAATAAGTTTTTTTACTTATTGTTTCAGTAAACCTGACAAATTCTAACCTCAAAGCCATTTCTCAAATTTCTCGAAAATTAATCAATGTTAATTGATCATTTGTCAATTTCAATGAAAAGTTTTCTTTATTAAACATTACCAGAAGCAGATTGAAAATCACCATTTATAATAAAGTATTCTTGATAGATTTTTTTACGATACAGTGCTAAATGATTGCCTTATACTTTATACGTAATTAACGATTGATGATTGATAAAAAATTTGTGTCAAAATATATTGTTTGACATGTTACAAATTGTCTTTTTATTATATACCATCAATAATATATAATAAATGCAATTAGTAAAACATAGATTAAAGTTTAAAATTAGCAGATAATACAATTTTCCAGAAAAAAGTATAAATTTGGATTAAGAATTTATTATGTTTTGCAAAGTTATATAAATCACAAAACTATTTTAAGACAAAAAGAAATTTAAAGTTTACTTATAGTTTATAGATTTATTTGTTCACTTTTTTTACATCATTTATTGATCTAATGATACATTGAAAGAATACTCTATTTTTTTGATTCGTTATGAACGTCCACAAGAGGCCAAACCGAAATACATTATTTTAAATACATAATAATACCAGTGTATATACTGTTTCTAACTGCAAGTGACAAAACGAAAAAAGTAGAGTACCATTTCATTTAAAGTAATAAATAATATATAATAAATTTGACTAAGTGGGAAATATCTATAACTAGAATTCATAATCTGGTCCTGTCTTGGATATTTGTATATTTGTGAATCGGAGTAAATGGGATGCCTTTTTAAGTGGGCTAAAACATCTGGACTGTTGAGATTCTAATTATGAAGGTTTCACTGTAATAAAAGACTATTCTGCATTCTTTGATTAAAATGAATTCCAAAAGATGTCTACTTATTTAATGAATTATTTTTATTTCAAACAGGAATGAAGCTAAAAAAAATGTCTTGCGACGTTTGGAGCACTAGAGAGCAACTTTGTTTAGCATCAAGCGTTTTAAAATCAGGTGATCAAAACTGGATTAGTGTTTCTCGATCGCTTAAGCCATTCGCAGAAAAAGAAGCATTAAGGCCTCAGGATTGGTTTTCTCAAAAGTCATGTGCATTGCAGTACTCCCAGCTTTTGGAAAATGCAGATACTCCAAAAAGAAAGAAAAGGGAAAGTGGAGAAACAACAGGCGAGTCAATAGTTCGTAGGCTCACTCAAGAAAGAATTTTAGAACTTGGTCAGATTCTTGCCTTTCAGAGAGATGAATATCAAAAATTAAAAAGTGAAGTGTCATTGTTAAAATCTGGAACATTAAGTGAAGAGAAGTTGCAGAAAATGTGTCAAGCTATAGAACAAGAAGAAAAAGAGCAAGAACAAAAAAATAAAGCACACGCCACTTGGTTAGCAAAACGTCAAAAACTGGAGCCACAGTCTCCACAACACTTATCTATTGGGCCACCGAAGAAAAGTGATAATTTGTCTGAAATTCAAGAAAGCGTAGAAAGTACAGAAGATGATGAGAAGAAAAATAAAGGAGGAAGATCTCCGCTATTAACTAGTTTATTGAAATCACCAAGTCCAACGACACAAATTCAGTCTCAATCTCAGATAGCTGGATCGCCAACTATTGCTAGTCTTTTAGGCTCCAGCCCAAAAGTACCTAATCCTACGACTGCTCAAAACGTGACGCCACAGTTGCATCAATTAATCGCAACACCGGATGCAAGTACAGTTCCTGAAAAATCTCTGTCGGGTGCTTCAACATTATCTATGCTCTTAGAATGCCCTACTTCTGTAGACAGAGGAAGTTTGCACTTGCAAAAACAATGTGCACCAACGATTCCCATAGTTGAAAATCAGAAGATATCCAATTCTATTCATGTACCGACATTGTCTAATCAAATATCCCAAGAGAGTAACGCTTTGAATGTTCAAGTGTCTGCAATTGCTGCCATCCATAATATTCCAGCAACAGAAGCCCAGATAATTAATCAAATTACTAATGTTATTTCTAATGATATTGTGATGGACAAAGATGAATTTAATGAGCGTATTGTTGATATTGAAGAATATATTAAAGAAGACATTACATCGAGCCCACACACAAAAGAGATTTTAAAGATTTCGGAGGAATATGAAAGTACCAATATTTCTTTGCCCCATATAGTAGTATCAGATCGTTCGGACTTAAGAAACATCGATGAGCCGATTTCTCCTTCTAATTCTCCTACAAGTGAAATTGCTATTGAAGACATTGACTCGAGTACGTCAAATATTGCTGAAATTATTGGTACTATTGGTCTTATGCCCATGGAAATAAAGCCAACCATTTTGTCAGAACCAGAAAAAGAAAAGTCAAAAGACAAAGATGAGAAATTAGAAAGTCAGATAGAAGAATCAAAAGGATCCCCAGAATGTCAAAAATTAGAAAGTGAAACTGACAAAAGTACTGGCACCGTGGAGACTAAGTGCAAAGATGTGGCAGAAACCGTAAATACAAATGAACAAGTGATAAGCGATTCTGTATTACCTACTGGTGAAAAAGAAAGTGAAAAATGTAAAGTACCAGAAACAAAAACGGATGTTGTAGAAGAAAATGAAACAAATGTTGGGAAAAGGGATGATAGTTCTGAAGATATAGATCAGTTGGAATTAAGTTTAGCTCAAATCACAGGCACTGAACATGAAGAATCTGACAAATGCTCCAAAACTGAACCGGAGAAGTTATACAAAGGTAATGAAAAAATACAAGATATTAGTGAAATTTTAGGAGAAGATAATACAGAAAATCAAAAACGTATCGAGGAAGTAATCGGTGAGAGCAAAGAAAGTTTAAAAACTGTTGCTGTAGCTTATACGATTTTAGATAAGGTGGTTGAAATGAAACAAGCAGACCATGAACTGGAAAAGAAACCATCAAATGCAAGTTTGCAAGGTGAATCCAAAGAGCTCCAAGTGAACAATGCAACAAATTTTGAAAAGAAAAGTATGAAAAGTACCAAAGAAGAAAAAGAAAAGCCTTCAGTCATGGAACTAGAAGAAAGCGATAAGGAGAAAAAAGAACTCATATCTTCCATTATTGAAATTGATATACAAGAAGAAAGAAACATCGAGCTTTCAAAATCTGACGAAACAAAGAAAGAAAGTGACAAAAAACTTATTAATAATTTTATTACATCTTTGGAATCTAAAAAGGAAGAGAAAGAAACTAATGAAAAGGAAAGCAAAGAACTGAAAGTTGAACTGAAAAAAGACACGGAGCCTGAATCTATTTCAAAAAAGGAAAGTGCTGAATGTGCAGAATCTACTGGAGAGGACATGGTGGAAGTAGATGAAGAAGAGCCAACTATGAGCAAATTGAGTGGGGGACGTGCTATGAAAACATATTCAAAAAAACCTATTATGGTTGTTGACAGTGAAGCTGAAGGAGAAACTAGTGGAGAGGGTGCTGATTATCGAGCGTGGAAAAAAGCAGTTATGTTGGTATATAATCGTCTTGCAACACATAAATATGCTTCAGTTTTTCTACGACCAATAACTGAGGATCATGCTCCAGGATATCATTCCGTAGTCTTTCGTCCTATGGACTTATCAACGATAAAAAAAAATATCGATAACGGAACAATAAGATCTACAAGGCAGTTTCAACGAGACGTAATGCTAATGTTCCAAAATGCCATAATGTATAATCAACAAGGGAGTTATGTATATAATGTAGCCTTATCAATGCAGAAGGAATGCCTTCAACATATGCAGGTTAGTATTTCAAATAAATTAATTCAGCATATTTTTAACTATATAAAGATTTTATACATTCCTAATGTATGTTTACAAAATTGTTCATAAATACAAATTCAGATTTTAGTACAAGCAACGGGTGAAGTCTCATTTCGAAGAGAAACGAGAACTGCTGCAAGCTGTAGTAGTGAAGGTTCTGATAGTGTAAGGAGAAAACGAAGTCATATCACACCTAGTCCACATGACTCTGAGAGTCCAAGGATGAAAAAACACAAAAAATCTGAAAATGATTGATTGAAGTTGTATGAAAAGAATGACAGACAAAACTATTAATAACTTTATTATAAGTTCAGAATACATACAGATCAATTTCTTCGGTTTAATGTGTGACGACAATGCCGGCTTGTCAATCACCCACATTGAAACTTGTTCAATCAAAGTTCTTTGATTTAAATGAACTTTAAAACTATGAACATTTTTTAACGTGTTTTAAATTTGTAAACTCTTCTTACAATCAGCTCTTTTATATTCGGGTAAATAATCATATTTTGCCGATTCATAATAATTATGATTGTATTATGTTCATAACTACTAGTTTCCTTTAACGGGAAATGTATGATGTTTCTGTAAAAGAATCAAGCAATTCCGATTTTGAATTTAAATTAATATTTTGTACATATCCTTAAGAATTAATATACTTAATATTAAGATTGTAAATATGAGGTGAAAATAAGTAGTGAAAAGAAAAACAAAAACAAGACCTTAAAAAAATGAAAATCTGTACATTTTGGTTTTTAAAAATGTCAAAATTAATAGCTTGGTGTACTAATTGCTAATTTTTGTAACAAAAAGCTGTAACGTAGGTGTGACTTTGTTATACATGAATTTGTAAGCAACGTATGAAGGTGAAGATAATAAAATGAATTACTACGCTTGGGGTGATACAAAGAAAGTGACCACCAGCTCTGAAGAGGAAGAAGGTTATCAAAGTCGATTCTCAGTTCCTCGAGTGATTCTACGAATGATGTCACACTTGGGTCGGCAGGACAAAACGAATTATACAACTGGAACATCTGGAGAAGCTGTAAGCCCTACATAATGCCTAACAAATGTATTCGAGTAAGGACTCAACAATCTAGTTTTTGTTATTACACAAAAGTGAAAAGTTTTCATCGAACTGATTTTTAAGCCGAATATACTGTTCAACGAAGATGCCGAGCGTCAATTTTGGGCAGAAGATGAATTAAGCAGCTCTGAATCTAAACATCGTTTGCGCAATAGGCGAAAACGACGACGAAGTTTGGCGTATCGAAATCGACAGTTGATGCGAAGAAGTAAATCTTTTCTAAGGCAATCATCGAGCTCTAGTTCAAATGCACTCAAACTGAAAACACCTTATGCAGGTATTTCAAGACTGAAATAGGTATATTATGTTCGTCATAGGTCAGGCTTTACATTCTTAAATTTGAGTAAACACGTAACTCTCTTATTCTAGAAGAAATGTAGCCTGTACTTTTATTTATTGCTTCACTTACAATTAATAAAGTAAATTGTAAATGTATATTGAAAATACTTGCATCCATTAAGTACATATTGCGTTTCATCCCTCACTATTGATCAGATCGAAGTATGTTATCTCACATTATCGGCTTTGTTGTACTGTATGTCATTTTACAGATTATTGAAGAGAATTACATTAATTCTTGTGAAGAAATTCTTTTAGTTTTATTAGTTCTTTTGTAGACATGTATATGTACTTTACTCCCTTATTAATATATAAAAAAAAAAAATATATATATATATATATATATATAAAATTTGTCTTTATACAACGTTACATAGTTCAGAAGCGAAAAATCATAAGTCGGTACAAAGATTTGGCAGCTGGAAAAACAACAAATTTTTCGTCGCTGTTTGCACCACTTGAAGCGGTAACATTTTGCCAGGAGAAAGCGAATCAGTCGACCAAGTCTCTGATGGATGCCGAATCGCCGTCAGTTGTATCGCGGACCACGAATACTTCAAGAAATATCACGCGATTTATAAGCCAAGGGCTTAGAATCGGTCGGAAAGGGAAGTCAGCTAAACTTCGACTAATGTATAAATTGAACAGAAAATAAAGTCGCAAAGTAAATATTGAATCATTTCAATTTGTGGCGCGCTTTTTTTGATTTCCGTTGCACAAAAGGGAATAAGGACTGAAAAAGGATCTCTCGAAAATAATAAATTTTAATTATCCAAACGTTTTTCTGGGACAATTTGTTGGTAATCGCATGTCATGCGTTGAATATTACAAAAAAAAGTCGAAATTCTGAAAAATAAATTTGAATTTAGATCTTTCAGATAGATTCCTATCTTACCAACCCAGCAGTTTTTAATTCGAACATTTTGCTTCGCAATACGAAATTGACGTTGCAGGTATGTGAATTACGTAAATATATGTACTTTGTGTTGTACATACGCCAATAATTATTATTGACATCTTTTTTTTTAATTCTGTCCGTGAATCGCCCGCGTGAAAATGAGAGGAACATCCGCCATAAAGCGACCCAGTCGGTAATATATAATTTTTATTCCTAACGGAAAAAGTTGGAACTAAGTTTTTTAAAAAGATTGTTACGATTGTTAGCATTATTTCTTGGAAATGAAAACATATTTTATTTACACGGGTATAAAAATCAAACGTAATGAAACGCGAAGATGTCCCGCAATTCCCGCGTAAATGGCTAATTTGCCGATGGAACATTTTCATGTTCCGGTCGCGTTCCTTTTTTCACTTTTAGTCGAATCGGTTTTATATAAAAAGAGAAAATCGCGGAATCAATCGAGTAAATGTGACATGTTTAATCTTTTCACCTTTTCCTCTCGTCCAGTTCTTAAAATTCTGTAGTAAGTACATATATATATACATTGCCAATATAAAAGCTGAAACTTCGAACAAAAATTAAGATTTTTCGCTCCATTTTTTAAGGTTAGGAGTTAGATTCTATTGTTGCCGCCATTCAATTATTGACCGAATTTTGTGAGTTTACATGTATTTTAATAAACATATATATATATATTAATATATACGGATATATTTAATATATTCAGTGAAATATAAGTTTTTAGAATAATAAACATATAGATACAAAACGCGATGTTATATATACGAACGATTTTTCGTGCTTTTTTAATTTATAACGTAGAAATAATTTTGAACGTTATTATTATATTATGTAATATAAGAGGTATATTAATTATAATTTTAATAATAATAAACGAAAATAATGAGGAATCATGTGCAATTGTAACATTCGCATATTATTAAAATAATGCGAGCAAAAAAGGAACACGGAATTTTCCCGATAAATTGTTTTAAATTTTATGATTTTTCACTCGTCGATGAAGGTCGCTACAAAAATTTAAATATATTATTTTACCGTGTGTCGAATCCATAAAGCATTTAGCTTATTAGACAATCAACTTTATTTCTTACCGTGCATAAATAAATGACTTTGTACAGTAGTGCTTATAGAGTGCACGTTGAAACGTGGGTCCAACTTTTAGATGTTCCCCAGATGAGTGCGAGGGAGACAGACTTATGTTGATACATTATAGGTGTCGCCCAGAAATCCATCCTGTAATTCCTATCTATTCGAGACTTTTAGTGCATTCCTGTATATATATATATGTGATCATTAGTGATATATAATTATATCTCGTAGCAAACGAAAAATTATTGAAATGAAGTAACGAAATGAATTCAGATATGACAAATTAAACGGAATATTATCTATATATGTTTCCATATATATTTCAGTAATGATATAAATCTTCTACTCAACGAAAGTGTATAGTATTGAAAAAAAAATGAAACAGAAAATCATTTTCATACTTGCCTTTGAATGTCTTTGAATATATATTTGGATTAAAAAAAGAACGTTTCCGAATTAAATTATATGCAGGGTATCAATCCGACTTAAAATGTCTCATAAGCGTGTACCGATTGTGTACGCTATTAAAACAACAACCGGTCATGCTAGATTTTTAAAATTATTGTCTTTTTGTCCAAATGGTGCTCGATACGACGAAATTTTTTGAAATCGCACTGAATCGTTAGGATCGGATACGAAAGTAAATATTCCGTTAATTTTGTTAAATTCAAGATGGTGGATGCAATATGGCGGACGCAAAATATTAAATATTCATCGATTTTTATGATTTTCAGTAACCGCGTAATATTTGGACAGTAAAAATGTACCTAAATTGCACAATTAATGGATCCGTTATAAATATCCAATAAAACTATTTTAATATATAAATAAATGTTCTCTAAATGTTGAATAATAAAATATTAGACTTAAATTGTACACAAACATTCTAGCCAATAATTATCTAATAAAAATGCATTAATATTGCAGTAGAACCTCGATAAGATGACACCTTCGGTTCCCAGCCCTCCCCTCAATCACCTGAGGGTAGGGTGAGGGAAGCCGATAATACCTCCAGCTCGATACGCGCCTGCGCACGGACGCATTTTCGTTATGCAATATCACGAGTCTGGCAGAAAGTGTGCGATGGTGGGGATGAAGGGAGAGGCTTCATTGTCATGTTATTGGGGTAGACAGGTGGCATCTTAGTGAGGTGCCGTCTTATCGAGGTTCTGCTGTATATGGTATATATATGCCGCCCTCTTGTTTATAATGCTATTTGGTGGCTTCGTTTATTTATTTATTTTGCTTTTGTCTATTTTTATTTGGAAATATGTATTCGTAAAAAAATTACATGATAAAATACAGACGGATAAAAACAAATAAAGAACGCTTGGAATTACCGCTTCGTAATATAGTAATACCAGTATTTACGAAGAAAAATATCAAAATAAAGCAGATGTGAATAATGGCGAAGAATTTTATGGTATATAACATTTCAGAAGGACATATAACTTCTGATCAACACGTGTGCTCAGAAAGTAATAATGTAAATGAAAGTCGTACATTATAGCGCAATTAATTAAAAATTGCAACCGATAGAGATAACGAAAGTAATTGTATATATATATATATATAATGGCGCAAAGAAAGTGTATACCCGATCATAAAATTTTTTTTTTCGATTTCCAATTTTAATCTCCATTCTATTTTTTTTTTTCGTGAAGATGGCGTGTAACGCTTGGTGCCTCCCATTTATCAAATGGGTTTCTGTACACTACATATTCTTGTTGGATTTTCGAGGATTATATACACTTTACAAATTAATATACTGGTCATAAATTTTCAATATTCAAACTAGGGGCTTCGGCCATGCGGCCTTCGGCCGCCAACCCCACCAAGGTTCTCCGAACAAATTGAAAGTAATCAAACGCGCCTTTTAGTTCGTGAGATAACATTGCAAATGATTATATGAGTTGGGTTTTAGTTCCGTACGACGCCATTTTGTTTGCGAAACTACTGTAATGACAACCATTGCTTCGGGCGCATAATACTTGACCACAGAAATAAGAATTCATGTTAATCGGACTTCTACTTCGTGAAATAACTTTAAAAAAGGTAATAATAATAATATGAGGGTTTTTCATTCCGTGAACCATTTTGTTTTTGAAACAATTCTGTCATCAACCACAACGTCGGGCGCATCAAACTGCGCGTTTAAAAAAAAATCAGGTTGATCGAACTTTCTGTTCGTGAGATAACTTAGAAACGGTTAAAAATGTAAGGGTTTTTGTTCCGTGAGTCGCCATTTTGTTTTTGAGCCAATTGTATCATCAACCATAACTTCGGGCGCATCGAACTGCGCGTTTAAAAAAAAAATCATGTTGTTAGGACGTTTTGTTCATGAGATAATTGAAAAAAAAAAAAGTCGGAGTTGGGCGGAAAAACGTCAATTTGCGACGTGAAGCAATCGGTGAATATATTCCAAAATCTAATGTTAATGTCTAATGTTAGTTTGGCATATTCAAAAAGAGGTCGACGAAGTTATATTCTGTTTATTCGTTCGTGAGTTACCGAGCGAACACACGTACGTATACGTACGTACGTACGTACAGCATGTCGGACATTTCGAGTTTCATGTCTTCAACTCCTGCCTTCGACCCGATTTAATTTTTACACGATAATAAAAAAAATACAATTCCCAAAATTGAAGAATGGGAAAAATTTTTGTTGGTAAAATCGCGTCAGGCGAAGTAATAACTTCTGAGCAACTTATCAGCGCCATTGTAGAGTTTTCTCCGAACTTTAACACCAATGATTTCATTTCGATTCGTTCGAATGATGTTTACTGGTACAATTTAGCAAAACATATCACAAATTATACTTGTGATAAGCCACTTAGAAAACGTTTGTATTGCTGTTTTAAATGCAACTACGAATTAGTTTGCGATCGTTTAAAAAGTCAGAGTTTCATGGGCCAGTCCTCTTATGACTTTTTCAATGATTTTACATCTGCAAATGCAATTAATGAATGTACAAAATCGCAATATTTGATGGTAAATTAAAATGATAACAAATATAATAAATTGTTTGCAACGGAAGTTGATGACCTATCGATCGCAACAGATTGTAGCTCTTCATCAAATTATAATAAAATAACAAATAATTTATCAACAAATCAAACTGAGTTTTTGACTAATACAGACAGCAACAGAGAGTAATACGGACTGTAATATTCAAAATAGTACAAATATTTTTAATTTTGTGTGTGAAATGGAAGGTCATTTCGAATTCTGGAAGAAATTTCATGACTGTAATCTCAAGCGTGGATTGACTGATGAATTTAATGTATACTTCAGCCAAAAATTTCCTGAATGTGTTTTTTGTATTGACTGCAACGGAGTAATATTTACTTTACAGTTAGAGGCCATTTCAAAAACGCATTGTGTGCCGATTTTAAAATCCATGTATACAACCCGATAACTGAATTATCAAAGGCCATAAAGTTTTCTGTATTATGTAATAGAGAAACCAAGCATGAAGGAAATTTAGTAAACCGTCGATTTTATTCTGGAAAAATAGATAAACATTAGCTAAAGTCCTCGAAGGTAAATCGCCGAGTTGCGTAAAGCTGGACATGATTACGAACGTACCCAAAAATGTGCTTGAAGCTGGAAATAGGAACGATGCACCCAGCCTTGAAATATTGCAAACAATAAGTAGCGAAAGTAGCCTTAAAAAAGACCTGCATAAAGACTTTCACATTTTCATGCTGAAATTGATTAACCGATTCGAAAAGACCTGGAAAGAAACAGTTTGTCAAGGTAATATTCAAACATATAGCATCAAGCCATTTGAAGTAATCCTATTTTCGGAGAGGCAAATTAAATATTTGCTGGCATTAAATGATGACATTTTTTGTAACCTGGATGCAACTGGTGCTGTAATTGCTCGCCCAGCGTTTATAAAAAAAAAAACAGATTTATTACTATATGCCTTAGTAGTTTCGGAATCAAAAGAATACGGTCCAATGCCAGTGGCTGAGTTCATCTCAAGTCAACATAAGACAATAAATATCTGCCATTTTGTAATCGTATTTCACGACATTGCTATTCGAATGACGACAAAAGCCGTACATTCACAAAATTGAGACCGATTTTAGTTTGGCGTTAATCCAAGCTGCTACACAGATTTTGCATAGAATACTTAGAATTTGTGTACAGGCTTGTCAAGAACAAGTTCTCTCAACCTCTCGCGCTCACCGTTGTACATATCTGTGCAACTCATACTTTGAGAATAGTCATGCAAAAGCAATTTTAAATGGCTGTGATGCTCGACGAAATTGATCCACTGTGACAACCCGAGGAATGCAGAACAAGTTTTTGCAGAATTTGTCAAAGTATTTGGTCTCAAAAATCAAACGTATAACTTCAAAGAATCGGTTGAATCGTTGGGCAAATTGTTCCTGACGATGTCAGTGATGGTATTGAATGAAGAAGATTCTGGCGAACATGATCTGTTATCAGAAACCTACGGTAGGCGTCACCAATCACCTTATTTTCAATATTTTCTATGAGTCTTTTCTCTGTTTTCTACGAGTCTACGAGATACAATCCACGAGTAAGTCGTCATGAATTCATAATTACATCTCTGAAAAATGAATACTACTCAGAACAGTTTACTCATTACCTTCTGGAATACATAATGCCTTATTTCGCCATCTGGTCTGCTTTACAGAAATTCAAATTATCCCATGATTCCAATGCATCAGTTGAGAAGTGGTTCAAGATTGTCAAAGTTGATGTATTCAAAACCAGACTGCATATATCGGCTACGAGATTTATCCGTAAGATGGAATCGCATTTATCGGGCCGTGTTCTTGAACGGAAATATACATTGAAAACTAATCGACAAAGGAAAAATAAATTAAATAGAGAGAGAATCATGGAATAAAAAGAAAAGAAGAAACGCATATTTCCAGTTTCCAAAATGGTTTTCAATCAAAACCATAAATATGAGTAATAACGAAGTAAGTGATGATCAAGATAATGAAACAAAGACCAATAATGAATTACCAGACGAAAGTAAAATAGTAATGCCGGAAATTAAACAAAACGACACAGAAATCAAATTCGTGTCAAATTCGTGTCATGGACAAGAGCTCATAAAGAACACTTCTCTTGCCTAATGTGTGGCTTGATGACAATGTCGTCAATGTATTTTTTGCCGTGCTTCGGAATATCGCTCTTCAGTCGAACTTCCAAATAATTTGTTTCGATACTTTTCTTACACAAAAAATTTGGTAGGAGAAGCAGGTAAAGTCTACGAAAAGTGACTGGTCTAAATCGGTGATACACGCTGTCCGGGAGGCAGTCGTAAAGGTTTCCGTCTGCGCCATTCGGCCGCTGGATATACGTCCGCCAGTTTCAGGCCAATGAAGAAAATAACCAGGAAATTAGTGAAGGAATCAATACATTTGGTCAACGATATTAAACACACTAATTGTGATATTAAGATTAAGTTGCTTTGAATTTGAATCATATCAACATCAAATTAAAAAGAAGAATACCACCTTTTCTTTCTCCTCTCACTCAAATTATAAAAAGAGGCCTAAATGCTGACATAAAAAAATTGCACCTAATAATTATGCAAAGATATAATGTCACTTTTTACTTCGATCCGCACCGTAGGTAGGCACGAAGTATTGAATTTGGTACGCTTTGAGTTTCGGAGTTTCATACTTTCAGAATTTTTTATAAGAAAAGTACCCATCCGAATTTAAGATTCAATTGCTCATTTTGTTCGTTAGTTCTTGATCTATATCCTGATATTTTTTATTTTAGCTGCACATTCTTACATCAAGCTCTATAGTCTCCGCAATTCAATTCTTCATCTTGTACGGGGTGGGTCATGGGACGGGACTTTGGAAATTTAACTCGAGGGAATCAAACAGGAATCAAAAAATTGGCAGAGACGAATTGCGCGCTCGCAGGCGGTGCCCCGCGCTGAAACAAAGAGAGAATTTTATAACGCGGAGCAGATTCTTCATTACTAAATGAAGCTGCAGTTTCCTTAATAATTACTAACATGAATTACTAAACTCGTTGCTTTCAAAAATGCAATAAATTGATTAGTATTGTTATCTGTATATACATATATATATATATATATATATACCTATTTTGGATGTATATATATAATCGAATCCAAGGCATCCTGCGTAGTACAGATTTTACCGACAATGCTAAGCACGCTTTAACATTTGCCTGCGTTGGGCATACAGTAGTCCATTGAACTGACTTAGCAAATACAAGTGTACCAATATGGGAGCCTGAGGGTGCACGTGTAGTCGTCTAATCATCCGTGTACAGAAAACCTGGTTTCGATTGGTTGCAATCTTTGTACGATTAAACAAATTAGATAAGATAAAAAAATTTTAGTTAATTTTATAAAAACCAAATTAACGACGTTGTGTAGTGATTACCCAGTAAACGAAAAGGGATTGAAAGGTATTGGCCAATTTCAAATTGTGCAAAAAAGGGATTCGAAGGAATTAAAGTGAATTCCTTTTAATTCCATCGAATTCCTTTTAATTCCTTCGAATTCCTTTTTTGCACAATTCGGATTCCTTTTAATTCCTTCGAATTCCTTTTTTGCACAATTCGGAATTGGCCAATACCTTTCAATCCCTTTTCGTTTACTGGGTAATGCCGAATTTCTATTATATACCGAGTCGAGATCAAAATCTTGCTTTTCAGTCAAATAAAATACTATTTTCGAATTGAAGCGCAGCCCCTCCCCCCCTGCCCCCCGATTCGAATGGCAATTTACTCTTTTTGCAGGAAAGAAAATTAAATTAACATAGAATAATGAATCTTAATAATGTTTTTATTCGTTCATAAAATAAATCAACATTTATTTTTCTTCTTAGAAATACAAATAAATTAAAGAATTTTTAAATTATTTTTCAATATTTGTGTTTTTTGAACACAGAAAAAAAGAACGTCTTATTCATATTATTATTTGTCTTCACTGTTCGGAATACCGCGACAAACTGTTTGTAGATGCCGTGTTTGTTTATATAAACAGAACGGGAAGGACAAAGAAAGAGGGAGGAGAAATACGCGGGAGCCGAGTTGCATGAAAACATTGTAAAATGAAAATAATATTTTTTTCATAGTATGCGTAAAGTACGTGCTTTACGCATCTTTTTCGATGCGTAAAGTTGAATTTTACGCATAGTGTGTGTAAAGATGAAAA